>JAJOOI010014101.1:0-65860 GCA_029582585.1 Solanum bukasovii
CGCAAGTAATATAGTGGATCTAAAAAACAAGGATTATCAAACCTAAAGGACTTTTTGATTAATTATTATACTAAATTATACTAGTCTAATAATTTATTCCGGCATGCCAAAAGAGATAAATTTGTTATTGAATATTCAGAATTAAAAAATAAAATAATTAAGTTGCTTATAATGATTGGGGACAGTCCTGGGCTGCAACATGCTTCAATCTACTCTTGGAAAATCTACTCACAAGCTTCCAACCATATGAATTTACTTTCTTTGGAGTCAATCTTGTCAAAGGAAAAGCGATAGAGGAAAATCCTTCGATGAACCATCTGTAATAACCAACAAAACCCAGGAAAATTCGTATATCTAAAGTGGAAAAACGTCTAGGACAATTCTCAACCATCTCAGTTTTTTTAGGATCAGCTTGAATATTGTTGTTCCCAAATGCACATGCAAGTGTAGGTGGTCGCGCAAGTAATATAGTGGATCTAAAAAACAAGGATTATCAAACCTAAAGGACTTTTTGATTAATTATTATACTAAATTATACTAGTCTAATAATTTATTTCGGCGTGCCAAAAGATATAAATTTGTTATTGAATATTAAGAATTAAAAAATAAAATAATTAAGTTGCTTATAATGATTGGGGACAGTCCTGGGCTGCAACATGCTTCAGGTTTCATGTATCGTATATCATGAATGAATTAACTATGGTTATTAAATTACTGATTTAAAGGATTGATTTTATGATCATGACCTCTTGACCTCAAATAGCTTGCTCTAATAGACTATGTAACTACATCGTAGAGCGAGAATATATCGAACTCAATTGGAGAACATTTATAAGCTCGGTGTTCGTCCTGTTTGCAATCCTGACCACAAATCTGAATAAATGATATGCAAGAGAGATTGACCTCTTTGTATTCACTAATATATCTACCTCTCCGTCTCTCAAGTTCAAGAATAGAAAATATATTTAGCTCTATAGTGATCAAGTATGAAATACTAAAACAAGAATACAATATCAATTTAAGCAATAACCAATATTAATTCAAAACAATTGATGATCAATAATTCCCAGTCGCTACAACCCCAGAAAAAGGGTCTTTAGCTAATAATGTCTAAGGAAAAAAAAGAAAAAAAGAACCCTAATGAGTATTGACAACTTTATACTTTACTGATCTCTTGAAAAAGAAGTTATTTTCACAAAATATCCCAAGGGTCCTATTTATAGAGTTAAGGAAAAAATAATATCACTTCTAATCCAATTAACAATCCTAAATCAACTAAAATTCACCGGGAAAGTCAGGATTGGCTTGGGGCGTCGTGCCACCATTGCGCCAGGACTGCTGAGGCAGCATGCCACAAGTGCGCCTGAACTTGGCATCACCTGTTTAGGCCCTGGCTCGGCGCGCCAAGACTGCTATAGTTGTATTTTTCTTTGCGCTTATTTTCCCTTCGTTCTCGTCGCCTCCTATCAAGCTTATATTTCTTTAGAAATCCTTGTACATTCTAATCATCTAGTTTAGTATGTATTTCATGCAATACTCAATCAAAACACAATCATTATCATCATGAATGACCTCGAAACACAATCCCCTTAGCTTTTCGTTGGGGTGGTATGTTTCTTCTTGAAACTTTAGTTCTAGCTATGTCTGCAAAACATCACGAAAAAGTTAGAAAACTTTCAGTTAAAATCACAGAAAAATAGTTGCAGACAGACTCGCCGATCTACTCGACGAGTCGCCTAATCGCTTTGCCAAGCTAGATTGGGCTCGCCGAAAGGATTGGCTTTAAATTTTGGCAAGTCGGCATTGGGAAATTCCTTTGGGCGAATCGCCGACAGCTTTTGGCATGCAAGGGTCAACTCGCCGAAAGTTATAATGCAATAAAAGATACAGGGGTGGAGACAAAGGGCAATCAAGAAGACTTCCGGTGAGTCGCCGAGTGCCTTCAGTGACCTCAGGCTTTTCGCCGAAAGTTACAGAACCCAACAACACTTTAGGGATGAAATAAAAGGTGAGATGGGGACTAGGCGAACCGCCGAGTGGTTCGCCGAGCTCGACCCAGCTCACCAAACGACCACATGTGCCTATTTTAAACCCAACATCTCAAATTCAACCCCGCAACCCCCAAAATCAAAATCAAAGCATGCATAACTCAAATTAAGACTACACCCATAGCACCCATTACCCCGGGATACTCAAAGTTCTCTCGGTTTCGCCAAATTTGTCCAATTGGCAACTTTTGCCTTTAAGAGAGACGTCACTCGCTTTATCATTGGGAAAATTACGTCGTTTGGCGCAATTATGGGTTACTTAGAAGTCGCCCAACTAAATCCCATGACATGCAAGTACAACCCCACAAAATTTAATTCACTTCAAAGCACAAGAATACGAGATTTCACAATCAAAACATTACGGGTAAGATTATCAAATTAAAATAGGCATTCAAACATTATAATCCTATCATAGAGGCTCAACACACCTCAACAAGATAAGATTATTTTCATAAGAGTAGCAATTCGATAAAACTAACTCCACGATCAGAAAACCAACCTTCTATGCCGATTAAAACAAGATTGTAATGTTAGGCGGCCAAGTATTCCCAATTCGAGCATAAATCAACGACCACAAATATAGTAATAAAGCAAGCAATATAAAAAATACTAAGCGGGTGTGAGTGTGTGAAAGTCGAAAGTGACGGATTGTGAAAAGTTTGAAATTTTAAACCTTTGGTCTTTTAAAAAAACCGTCCTATTCTAACCCATTCGGCGACATTAGTCGAGCTCGCCGAACCACTCGGTAACATACCAAATGATCACTTACCTCACCGAGTTTTATAAGACCTCCAGTTAAACTGGGGGTCCCAACAGCAGACTAGATCGAGATCGCCCACCAAGTCAGCGATTCGCCATTAATTTCCCGGGCTCGCCGAGTTTTACAGACTCCACTTTGTAGTTGTCTTGAGTCCAACGGCAGTCAAAGTCGGGGTCGCCAACCTCTTCGGCGATTCACCGACTGGACCTTTAGTTCACCAACCTGCATTTCTCCACCACTTTCCACACTTTGTACAACACATTCAACATACCATTATTTCTAAGTAAAAAATAAAGCGATAAACACTTGGGTTGCCTCCGAAGAAGCGCCTTAGTTATAGTCGTGGCACGACATCCCCACTTAGTCTTGACTAGTTGGGTACAGACGAGACAATATATGACCCATTTGGGTCTCTTGTAGCTAAAAAAATATGGAATGGGAAGCAGTTATCTCATTCATCAGTGATACATTCTCTTTAATCTCATTCAACACCTTGTCGTGACTTTTGACTGTGTGGAGAATGAGTGAGAGTATCTCCTTTATTTTTCCACCCTCGTTCACATTTGGCTTTATACGATCGTAAGGGGTATGTAATAGTCTTTCTTTGTATCAGGTGCTTCCAATTCCATGATCATCTTCACTACTAGATCTAGGTGGGTCAACAGTGTTGCCAAAATATGGTCCTTTTTAGTCTTCTTGTTGATCATGGCCATGTGGTCAAGGAGCTGGGCTGCTATTGCATAGGGTAGTCGTGAGAGACCCACCGGAAACATTTGGTCAGCCATTTTTCTATTTTCTATGCCAGGACTTTTGTAGAAGCAGTCCAATAGAACGTTATCTGAGATTCCATGAGCTGGGCACTGCAGGAAGAGTGACTTAAATCTCAGCCACAACTCATGGATTGACTCGCCCTGCAGTTGTCTGAAACTTAGGATGTTATCCCTAAGAAACATCATCCTCAAAGGAAAGAGGTCCATTTGGTCACCGTTGCTATCAGACATGCACCAATTTCCTACTCTAAAAACCAACACAAAAACCAAAACAAAAATTTAAATAAGTACAACTATAACTAACAAGAGAGAAGTTCAACTTAACTAAAAATTCTCAAGTGACACCACTCCCCGACAGCAGCGCCATTTTGATTGACGTATCCGAACTCTTCATCCAATACTAACGATCCATGATCGTTCAATAGTAATATAACCCAACTAGTGAGTTGGGGTCAAGTCCCAAGGGAATCATAGCTAAAAGCATTTACGAAGAAAAAACAAGAATTTGGTCAAGTCAAACATAGCTAAAAGCATATATGAAGAAAAACATATCAAATTAGGGGTAACACAGGTGTCAATTATCGAAAGGGGTTTTGTAATCAATTATCAACTAAAATGACAACTAAACATGAAAATAAGAATATGTAGACGAGATTCTTGGGATGTGATCGGATTATGGGCCAAGGTAAACAACCGGGTAAATGCAATTAATAGTAAATCGCTGTAAATTAGTGAATGAACTAGACCTTAATAGGGATAAATTTTCTCTCAAACAATTTACCCCGAATCAAATTGGTTTCTCTCAATAACAATAAGCAGCAATGAAGCATCACCTTCGCTTTTGTCCATTCACTCTCTCGAGCTGAATGTGTGGGAAAGGGTTTAGGATTCCCTCTTTCGAGTTGAACCTATGACAACCCAATAACCAGAGACCATCGATTCAGTAGTTTTGGATTTAAAACATCTCTCTCGAGCAAGCAAAAAACACGAAGTTAGGATTGTATTTGCAACTACAACCCATTAAATTAAACCACAACTACTGAACGAAATCACTTTTAAATAGCGAATAAACTATCAATTAGCAGTACCTAGAAGTTAATTCAATCCATAATAACATAATCACACCCCAAGAATTGGGGTTTTAGCTAGACATACTAAAAAGATAGAAATCGACACCGAAATGTGTTTCCATCAACTGGGTACGATTAATGTTGTCTTTACAAACGTCTAAGATGAAGAATCTTGAACACCCACTTCCAATTTCTTAGAAATGGATATCTTCAAAGCTAAGGAAAAATGTCTCAAAAACTGAGTTCTATGTTCTCAAACTGAATAATAATAAAATCTGATGATAAAAATTCGATTTTCTCAACCAAAATCTCACAATAAACTGTGACGCGAAGGACCAGTCAGTGCATTAAGTCGGGATCACCGATCCACTCAGTAATCAGCCCTTTGGTCATTTGTATCCCTGTTTTGCTTTTGCTTTCAGCATACGTGAGGTTCTGTAACTTTGGGCGATAAAGCACTGTATCGCGAAACCAGTCGCTGACTCGCCATCTAATCCTTTATCTCGCTAACTAGATTTTCACCTTCAGGGATTGGCACTCTGGAACATTAGGCGAGACCGTCATTGTTCGGCGACTCACCTAATGGGTTAAGGGATCCTCAGACCATCTTTTCTTCGTTCTTTCAACTACTTTGTTCCTTTTTGCCCAATAGTGTGTATGCTTTGTCCCTCAATTCAAATACCTGAAATTCAAGGATTTACATCCGTTATTGAGACAAAATATGCATTCAAGGACACTAAATCTATTAAAATAAATCCCTAAATGAGTCCAAATTGTGGGCTCATCAACACCGCCAACTTAAACTTTTGCTTGTCCTCAAGTAAAACTTAAGTTCAGCAGTTCAAAAAGGATGTCTCAAATAGTTCTACACAAGACTAAATCATGAATACGAACAAGAAGACTCAACTTACTCATGCATGGAGTAATTGTACACTCAAATACTGAAGTTGCGACTCACCATTACCAAAGAAGTTCAAGTTCACTAAACTTGCTTCATATGCAAGTTCAAGCTCAACAAATGGGATTAAATTCCCATCACACAAGGAATGATTCCATATGCACACACAATGGTTCAACAATTAAAAGTTCCGGAATAAAATGCAATACTCAAACTCACAAAGATGAACACAATGTATGATTTTAACCTATAGGTTTTCCCTTATTTTCCAATCGACTATTGTTTCAGCTCATTCAAGATAAAAAAGGTCTTTTCAAGGCTTGTTATGGTGTTGAGTGCAAATGTATGGTCATTTAGGCTCATAGGTTATAATCCTCATGAAATGTGATGTGAACCACACCTTCTTTCCTTTACTTCATCATTCTCATTTGTGCTCAATAGTCACCTCTTCATTCATCTTCGATTAATTATTGGGATACCCCATTTTCTTTGCATTTTCACACCTTATTTCAAACTTTTTCTCTCTCTTTCTTTTTCAGTCTTTTCTTCTTGTTCTCTTTTTTTTCTATGGAGGGGTTCCATTTTTTCTCAAAACAATGGAAAAAGGGACTTCATTGCATTTTCTTGATTCACCTTTTCTCTTCACCACACCCCCATCTTAGGCTTTTGGCCTAAGTTTGCTATTCAAACAGGCCACAATCATGAGGATTATGGGTAATGGATCAAAGAAGGTTATATTTTCATCATGTTTCTTCCAAGAAAAGGTTAAGGTTCAAGGGGTGTTCAAAAGAGGTTCACATACTCACAAGGTAGGCCACAAAAAGAGGTATAATGTCAAATTGGTTCTCACTATTTAAAGTTGCCTAAGATCATCTCAAGAAATTGCCTTTACTCAGTTTACCGGACTAACATGGTAAATTGTAGGTTTCATCATACATGGTTCACAGAAAGCTCATCGCACACGGCATCGACACCAATGTCAAAACAAGACTCCACACGTTCGTTAGTGTGCAATGCTCATCACATGATACTCAATCTGGTACCTGGCTAGTCACAACGAGACACAAAAAATTCACATATTTACTATACAACTTCATCTTGCCTCATCATAGCCAAACATTCATGTTTGTTCGATTATAAGCACTATTCAAGTCATCGGTATTGATCAAAACTGATACTTAAATTTGCAAAAGGACAGCCACATTCAACACAAACAAGAGGTGGCAAGTTTTTTCGAAAGGGTCAAAAATCATTGACAGTTGTAAACACGAAGCTACAAGCTCAAACATTCCACAAAAAGGAGTGTAAACCAGAATTATACCTCAAAACCCACATATATAACCAAAACATCAATATTCACAAAAAGAATCACACAAAAGGTGGGCCTCACCCAACCACAAATAAAATCATTTGTCCACAAATGCAAACAAACAAAAATATCCATAAATCAAAGTAAAGAAAGACAGAGAGGGAGGTAAAGAGGGGGTCCTGTCTAAACAGTCGCTCCGTCTATCTAGGCATCAGTACTCGTAGTCGCCTCAAAAGGAATAACAGCAACACTAGGAGCCGCCAAGGGTGTATCTACTAAGGAAGCCTGCACAACAACATTTACCATGGCCTCTTCAGTCTCAGTCAGGCCCTCATATGCAGCTTCCTCAGTTGCCTCAAGCAGCTCTTCATTAGTCTCTACCTCAAACTCGGGATCAACTGTCTGCTCATTCTAACCTCATCTCCGGTGGTAGCCGAAGGAATCTCTAGCTCATCTAGGATCTCCACCATCCCGAAGATCATGGAATATCAGTGGACTTTAGCTGATCCACATCGCTCCACAACACAGCTTTAGCGGCCTTGAAGGCTGTGACCTAATCGGTGGCCCCTTGGCCACGTTCATACACCGCTATCCTTGCAACAAGGGCATCAATTGCAGCGCTCAATAATGTCACAGCATCAGCTAGGGAAGTCTGAATCATGCCCTGAATGGAGGTCTCGAGTATGGCAGCCCGACGATCAGCAAAATGGGCAAGTTGCCCTATCCGGAGTAATGAAGCTTAGGTGATCGGAGCCCGAGAGACAGAAGCAGCATCTCTAGGAGGTAGTGCAACAGTAGAAGAACTAGGAACATCAGAAGAAGTAGAAGTAGAGGTACCTGAAGGCCCATGGGTCGAAGTAGGCAAAGATATCTCTGCAGGTAATGAGTGTGTGTCTATAATAGGGAAAAAATCAACTGGGGCTGCCTTCTTCTTCTTCTTCTCAGTTTGGTCCTTCAAATATTCTACCTCGATCCTCCGAATATCAGTAGAGGATGTGAAAATCACTTCCACATCCTTCTTAGAATCTCTGGGTACCTGGGCTCGTCTGCACAACTCGGTGATAAAGATCAAGAAAAGAAAAGAGATTTGCCGATGCATGGCCCACATGAAGATTTCTTTTGCGATGATCATCCTCAAATTTAGCCTTGACCTATTAATAAGGCAGCCCATACAAGATGCTTTGGCATGGCGGAGAATAGACTTGTTTTGGGAGGGTATGAATGTGCTGCTGATGAAAACAAACCATTACCTCGCTACCACATTGTGTTCCTTCTTTTCAATCGATGCCCAAAATTCAAGCCACTTAGGAGTCCCATCTAATATCATAGGAGCTAAGCACTTCTTCATGTTTTCTAGAGTCGTGGTCTTGATCTTGTGGTGATAGTCATCCTCCAGTCTCGTAGTACATTCTAATACTGCATTGATGGCAGTACAATCACATTGAATTTTCTTACCCTTGACAACTACGTAGTTAACCGGCTTGAATTTAACTATCAGTTTCTTCCCTTGTGGTATCAATGTGTTTTAGGTATTGTAGAACTCTCGAACCCAAGTTGGGATGTACGGGACATGGGGCTTGGTGAAGAGCTGGAATTTATAAGACTTCAAACATCTTATAATCTCTAGGTACATGTCGATCACCCCATCAGTGGACAAATGCTTTTCCTCTATAATTGTCCTCAGTCCCTCAGTCTTTAATCTATTAGTAGACTTGGGAGGAAGACCCTGTACTGGTGGTACAAGCACCACTGCTTCCTCTTGAACTGGAGGAGGAGTGGTAGCTTGAGGAGCCTGGATCCTAGATGGATCATTCAACCTTTCAGATCATCACTCTGTCCTCTGCGCTGTTACAAACTCATCATCATAAAAATCTACAGACTGGTGCTCCTGATGCTCACCCTCAGTTTCAGAAGTAGTGAGGTGTGTTGCATGGATGCCGTCACTGTCGGAGCTGACCTTCGGTGATGCGGGTGCCTCCTCTTTGCCTTTGCGTTTCTCACCAGTTGTGGGAAGTTTTGTGGCCTTGCCCCTAGATGCAGCTACATACTCGTTGAGTGCAATCCCCTTTGCTTTCTATCAGGGTGGCATGTTTCTTCCTGTTACTTTAGGTCTGGCCATGTCTGCAAAATATCGGGAAAAACTTAGAAAACTTCCAGTTAAAATCACAGAAACACAGTTGCAGACAGACTCGCTGATCCACTCGGCAAGTCACCTAATTGCTTTGGCGAGCTGGATAAGGCTCGCCGAAAGAATTGGCTTTAAAAATTTGGCAAGTCAGTGATGGGAAATGCCTTTCGGCAAATCACCAACATATTTAAGCATGCAAGGGTCATCCAGCTGAGAGTTATAGTGCAATAAAAGCTATTGGGATGCAGACAAATGGCGATCAAGAAGACTTTTGGTGAGTCGCCGATTGCCGTTGGTGACCTCAGGCTTCTAGCCGAAAGTTACAGAACCCAACTACATATTAAGCATGAAAATAAAGGCAAGATAAGGAGTTTAGGCGAACCATCGAGTGGTTCGACAAGCTCGACTCAACTAGTCAATCCCAGCTCGCCAAACGACCCCACGTGCCTATTTTCAACCCAACTTCTCGAATTCAACCCCACAACCCCCGAAAACAAAATCAAAGCATGCACAACTCAAATTAAGACTAGACTCATAAAAACCATTACCCCGGGATACCCATACTTCTCCCAATTTTACCAAATTTGACCAATTGACGACTTTTTCCCTTAAGACGGTCGTCACCTGCTCTATCATTAGGAAAATTACGTCGTTTTATGCAAATATGGGTTACTTAGACTTAATATAACTATATCCAATGACATGCAAGCACAACCCCACAAAATTTAATTCATTTCAAGGCACACGAATACAGGATTTCACATCAAAACATTACAGGCAAGATTATCAAATTAAAATAGGCATTCAAACATTTTAATCCTATTAGAGTGGCCCATCTTACTTCGACAAGACAATAATGTTGCAAATGAGTACAAATTCGATTAAAATAACTCGGGGTTCGGAAAACCAACCTTTTATGCCGCTAAAAACAAGATTGAAATGCTTGGCGGCAATGTAATCCAAATCAGAGCACCAATCAACAACTCAAATACAGTAATAAATCAAGAAATATATAAAATACTAAGCAGGTGTGAGTTTGTGAAAGTCGAAACTGAGGAAAGTGGAGTGTTTGAAAATTTAAACCTCTGGTCTTAAAAAAACCATCCAGGTCTCACCCATTCGGCGACATTAGTCGTGCTCACTGAACCACTCGGTGTCACGCCGAGTGATCACTTACCTCACCGAGTTTTATAGGACCTCCAGTTAAACTAGGGGTCCAAACGGCGGACTAGAACAAGATCGCCGACTAGGTCGGCGATTCACCAATAATTTCTTGGGCTCGCTGAGTTTTACAAACTTCACTTTGAAATTGTCTTTAGTCCAAAAGCAATCAAGGTCGAGGTCGCCGACCTCTTCGGCCAGTCGCCGACTAGACCTTTAGCTCGCCAATCTACATTTTTAAAACACTTTTCACACTTTGTCCTGCACATTCAACACACCATTATTTCTAAACCAAAAAATAAACCAATAAAACCTTAGGTTGCCTCCCAAGAAGCGCCTTATTTAATGTCGTGGCATGACGCAAGTCCTTACTCAATCCTCATTCTTGGGGTTAGCCGTAGTATCACTACGAAAACCCTCCTTAGACTGTCAGTAAATACATGACATCACTTGGTCTTTTTGGGCGTCTTGCAGCTGAATAGTCATGGAACAAGAGGTTATCATCTGATTAATCATTAGGACATTCTCTTTCAGTTCATTCAACACTCTATCTTGTTCCTCAATTTTGTGTCGAATAAGTGAGAGAGCCTCTTGATTCTGTTCACTCTCCTGTTGCTTCCCCTTTTGACACTCGTGTTGGAGAAGGCACTTGTCCTTCTTTTTGGACTTTGCCTCTCACTCCATAACTTTCCTGGAAAAGACATCCAGTTGTGTCAACAATGTTGCCCAATCTCGGTCTTTCTCTATTTCCTTGTTGGTTTTAACCACGACATCAAGGAGAGGACTACTTCTTCATAAGGTTGTTGTATCTGCAAAAAGTGCATCATCAACGCTTCTATTTTCCGGACCAAGACCTCTATAGAAGCATTCCAGTAGCAATTTATCTGGCATTCCATGAGTTTGCCCCTGTTGCAGTATTGTTTTAAATCTCGGCCACATCTCATGGATTGTCTCATATCCCAATTGCTTGAACAATAGGAGGTTATCCCTAAGATTCAACACTCTGAAAAGAGGATGGTCCATTTGGTAACTACTGTCACCATTCACACTCATTCTTCATGTTTTAACACACAAACAAGCAAAACAAAACTGAAACTTAAGTATCCTTATAATTAACAAAAGCAAAATTCAACTTAACTAAAGATTCTCAAATAACACCACTCCCCAACTGCAACACCATTTTGATTGATGTATCCGAACGCTTCATCCAATACTAAACATCCACGATCATTCAATAGTAATATAACCCAACTAGTGAGTTGGGGTCGAGTCCCAAAGGAGTGCCTTGCAATCGAGAATCGAGGGAAACACAAGAATTTGCTCAAGTCAATCATATCTAAAAATATTTACAAAGAAAAACATATCAAATTAGGGGTGACATAAGTGTCAATTATCAAAGGTTTTTTTTTAATCAATTATCAACTAAAATGACAACTAAACACAAAAATACGAATATGGAGATGAGATTCTTCGGATGTGATCGGATTATGGGCTAAGGTAAACAATCGGGTACTTGAAATTAATAGTAAATCGTTCTAAATTAGTGAATAAGCTAGACTTTAGTGGGGATAAATTTTCTCTCGAACAATTTACCCCTAATCAAATTGGTTTCTCTCGAACACCAATAACAAGCAATGACGCACAACATTCTCTTTAGTCCATTCACCCTCTCGAGTTGAATGTGTGGGAAAGGGTTTAGGATTCACTCTCTCGAGATGAACCCATTACAACCCAGTAATCGCAGACCATCGATTCAGTAGTTTTGGTTTTAAACCTCTC
Source organism: Solanum bukasovii (assembly GCA_029582585.1). NCBI lineage: Eukaryota > Viridiplantae > Streptophyta > Magnoliopsida > Solanales > Solanaceae > Solanum > Solanum bukasovii. The sequence continues at coordinate 11,924 of JAJOOI010014101.1, forward strand.
TCTCGAGCAAGCCAAAAACACAAAGTTAAGATTGTATTTGCCGCTACAACACATTAAATTCAACCACAACTACTAAATAAAATTACTTTTAAATAGCGAATAAAGTATCAATTAGCAATACCCAACAATTAATTCAACCCATAATCACATAATCACACCCCAAGAATTAGGGTTTTAGCTAGACATAGTAAAAAGATAGAAATCGATACTGAAATGTGTTTCCATCAACTGGGTAGGATTAATATTGTCTTTACAAACGTCTAAGATGAAGAATATTCAACACCCACTTCCAATTTCTTAGAAATGGAAATCTTCAAATCTCCAAAACTGAGTTCTATGTTCTCAAACTAAATAATAATAAAATCTGAAGATAACAATTCGATTTTCTAAATTAAAATCTCATAATAAACTAAAAATTCAAACAAGTATTTATAGTTGTCAAAAATAGTGCATCGAAGGACCAGTTGGCGCAGTATGTCGGGATCGCCGATCCACTCGACGATCCTCCATTTGGTAATTTGTATCACTATTTTGCTCTTGCCTTCAGCATCCTTGAGGTTCTGTAACTTTGGGTGATAAGGCACTGCATTGTGGAACCGTTCGACGACTCGCTGACTGCTCCTTTATCTCGCCAACTAGATTTTCTCCTTAGGGCTTGGCACTCTGAAACATTAGGCAAGACACTAACCGTTCGGCGACTAGCGTAATGGGTTAAGCGATCCTCAGGTCGTCTTTTCTTCGTTCTTTTAGCTGCCTTGTTACTTTTTGCCCAATAGTGTCCATGCTTTGTCCCTAAATCCAAATACCAGAAATTCAAGGATTTACATAAGTAATTGAGACAAAATATGCATTTGAGGACACTAAATCTATTAAAATAAAGCCCTAAATGAGTCCAATTTGTGGACTCATCAAGGGTCCTCTTCAAGGACCCTTGGTTGGTCCTTGGGGAGTCGTACCTTGACGTTTAACCCCTCAATCTAAGCTCGGGAACTCATTTTACAACATCAAACCCCATAACAATGTCAACAACACACTCGTAAGGCTCTAGTTTTACCTGCTAGTTTTACTAGTCGTTATATTATCTCCCCCTTTGGAACATTCATCCTCGAAGGACACTTTAAACACTTTACGAAATTAAAAACTCAAGACTAGCATCCCATCATGCATGAAACATCATAAGCAGGCGTATAACTAGGTGGAAACATCAACATCATCTCAAACATACTCAATGCAACAAAAGGAAGTAGGAACTACATCTACAGGCCCATTATGCATGAAAACTTCAACAATTCTCCTTTCATTGAAGGAATTACCTTCTCCAACTTTATTCATGCTCATCATATCATCATGAAGCAATTATGAAATTATTCTCAAAATCACATTTTAGCATGTTCAACAATTCATCTCATGCAGTATGTAGGCAACTCATACTAAATGCACATCAACACATGACTCCAAAACATGAAACAAGCTACAAGGAACTCTTGGTCTCAAGCTTGAATAGAAATAGAAAGAAAGAGATAGGGATATCAGAACTCTCAAAAACCTTAATATTCAACATACCATCTCCCCTTTGGGAGTAAACCCATACTAAGGCTAACATGAAAATAGCATAGGGACTTCTATAAAACTTTCACAACCATAAGGAACTATCACATACTGTTACTATCATCTGGAAGAGTTTCTTTCTCCTCTCTAGACCGGAGTGCATAGAAATGACAATGCATTGGAGTGTTAGTATCCGGGCCACTATTAGAAGCTAGCTTGGCCTCTCTTCCTTAGGTCATATCACTCTTTCCACAACCATAGCACCCATTTGAACCTGCTAGGCACTTCCCATGATGCTTTTTTCCACAATTGGTGCAAGTAGGTTTAGGAAATGTAGACCCACTACCTTTCTCTTTGTTAACCCTAGGAGTGCTTGAAGAATCTTAGTTAGAATCTCTCTTTTTGAACCTTTGTTGACCTTGCTCATCAGACCTAGCTCGCTTCATCTCCCTATTCTTTTTCTTAATTTTGGATTCCTCAATTTGTTGAGCAAACACCATAAGCCTAGAGATATTCCTATCATCATGGAGAATTGCCGTACGGCAGTCTTCCTCAACTAGGTCGGACACATCCATCACGAATCTACTCATGTCATCCTTCGGGTTAGACACCAAAGATGGAGCATACTTAGAAAATAAGGTAAATTTCAAGGAATACTCTTGCACACTCATTCTACCTTGCCTAAGGTTGATATATTCCTCCATCTTAACCTCTATCTTCTCAAGGGGAAAGAACCTATCAAGGAGTGCTTTCTTAAACAACGCCCAATCTATGGGACCCGCTCCTACTGGCCTATTGTTCTTCCATTGGGTAAACCAAACTTGGGCAACATCCTTCAATTGGTAAGCGGCTAGTTCTTCTTTTTCTATAGAAGTTACCAACATAACATTAACTACCGTACACATCTCATCCACAAACTCTTAGGGATTATCTCCCACCTTGGAACCAAGAAACACCGGAGGATTCATCCACAAAAATCCCCTCAACCTAGAAGCCATAGTGCTCACATTAGGGTTCACATGAGTCTCAACACCCCTAGTGGCTTGAGCCGTCATACCTTAGGCTTGAGTAGTTACATCTTGAGACATCATTAGTAAAGCCTACCTAACTTCCCCATCCGTCATGGTCGGAGGATCAAGCGGAACTTGATTGCCCTGAGGAACTTGGTTACCTTGAGGAACTTCGCGAGGAACTCCCTCATTCACAATCTCCTCTTCCATCATTCTTGAGTTCGCCCTTCTTTTATTCATATCCTATAAACACGAGAGAAGGGTTAGGAAAAGGACTTTTATAGAGCTAAACTCTATGGCACTACTTAAAGAGTAATGAAAGAAGTGTAGTTTCCTAACGTCTTATATCCTCTCATTCATAAATGTGTCTCCTTTCACACAATGAACAAGACTCTATTAGACGTGGCTTTTGAAACATCAATCCTAAAAACTATCCCAAAATCTTGTGCTCTGATACCATATTTATCATGATCCGAGCCTACAACCTGGACGTGAAACTGCGTACAAGACTCCGAAAAGCCTCATACAACCCTCATAGCATGTCATCACATAAGGTAATAGAAAATGGTGCGGAATTTGAAAATCTTTTAACACATACAATCAAAAAACTTTATTTAAAATAGCGGAAGTCTACTTGTCTCACATGGCTATCTGATAGATTTGAATAAAAAATAGTGTCACTGCCCTTACAATAGAAAGTCTAAAAAGTGTCTAGTACAATGAATGAAATTAAAAGACAATAAAACATTTGTCCTCGGATCCATGAGGACATACCACAAGCTTGATGAATAGTCAACCAAAGCTTGAACTAGAAGAAATCGCCTTAAATGCCGGAACCTACACTTATAGTAAAATGTAGAAATATGGGTTAGCACACAAAAATGTACTAAGTATGATAGCCATGCAAAAACCATGCTTAAAAAGGACATTTTGTTGAAAACCATGTTATATGCTAATTTTGAGAAACGTCATGAACTTTAGTATAAAAGGAGTAAGATAGAAACATAATCAACGTATAAGCCATGACATCACATTAGAACCATCACCTTAAGTAACCCTAAGCTATACTTGTTCAATGTAAGAATGTCATCCCATACTACCATTCATACTAAGTACCACTTTGAGGCCACCTTATATGACTTACCATTCTTCATACTCATCTTTAGTCAATACGCATGCATAAGGAACATTCATATTTAGTAAGTCACGAAAAAGAAAGTAACTCATATGAACAGTTCCATGTAAAGCATTCATCATTACATTAAGCGTTTAAGTCAACATTCACATTAACTTCATTAGGAGCACATTCATTTCATTAGACATTAAGACATTGGAGAATCACACCATAGCTCTCTCAAAGCCTACTCATGCAATGCATGAATGTCATCCCATACTATCACCCACACTTCATAGAACCTCTTGAGTAGCCATAGCATGTATCTCACATGATAGGAATAAGCATTAACCAACATAGATCATGTGAGATTAACATAGAATCCGGTGTCTATCCCACACCGTAAAGGGTTAGTCTACTTTCCTAAGGTGGGACAAGTAATATGTTAGCTTAGGTGGATCAACTAGCTAATAACCTATGCGGACACATAGTTATGGGATAAGAAAGATGTTCATTGAAACCCGACCTAACGTAGGGAGAGCTTTCATCTTACCATATCCACTCGGTATTTAGCCTCCATTTCCATTGAGTAGTTCATTCTTATTCACATTATTATTATACTTGAAAGGGTTACCACCATTAGGTATATTGACCCAAAGTGCATTTCACACATGAAAGGTCCACCACCATTAGGTCTACCTATTCAAGGAACATTATTAGGATAGCTCATTTAACCCTTAAGAAAGGGCCACCACTATTAGGTCTACCGATTCAAGGTTCATCATTACACATATGAAAAGGCTACCACCATTAGGTCTATCGATTCACGGTTAATCATTACATTAATTGCTAGACTCATCATTAAGGGCTACAACCATTAGGTCTACCAGTTCAACACAAAGACTTAGGTTACTTCATTAATAATTTATAAAAGGGCTACCAACATGAGGTCTACCGGTTTAACACAAAGACTTAGGATACTTCATTAATCATTTATAAAAGGGCTACCAACATTAGGTCTACCGATTCAAGGTTCATTATTCATTACATGAAAGGGCTGCCACCATTTGCTCTACCGATTTACTGCTCATTAAGTCAAGACCCATTAGTAACACAAGAAGAGGATGCCTAAGCCTACCAATTCAATGTACATCAATCATCATTACTTTTCATTTACACAAGAAGAGGATGCCCTAAGACTACCAATACAATATGTAACATTACACTGAAGAAACCTTTCACATATATCATCATCATTCATAAGTGTATAATTAAGAATAACCTTTCAATAATAACACAATTGCATTGTAGACATGATCACATTACTTTCATTGAAATCACAAAGCATAATTATAGGATCATGATTATACATCAATTATTCATACTTTGCCCTCTAAGGCTATGAATAAATCTCAACCCAAACATACAGAATACTACATTAGATAAGGGGAATATCATGATTTAATAACTCAATCAACATAAACATAATCAATTAATATGCTTCCATAATCAATCAACCCAAATCATAAATTCACAATTTAGTATTTTGGGGGATTCATAGGTTCAAGGGGTAAATTCATCATAAATTAGCTTTAATTCATCAATCCAATTATAATTCATCAAAAATAAACCTTTGTAAATATTTTGAAATTCAACCCATGACTTAGATTGAAACTCTAACTTTTGGGGCAATTTGGAAACTTTGAAATCATGTTTTAAAGGGACTCCTTGGATAAAAAATAACCAATGATGAAGACTACCATACCATAATGGAGTCTTCCATATGAAATTGAAGGGAAAAGATGAAGTGTTAAGCTCCAAACCTTGATTCTTCTTCTCCAATGGAGATTTCTAGAGAGAGAATTATTTGGAGAGGGGGTGGTTTCTATTTTTGGGTTTTGGTAATAATGAGTTGTAAAAGGGTGTTTAATAAATTAAAAAGCCTTAAATAAATCTTAATAATCGAAATAAACCAAACCCTAACAAATCTAACCACCCTAGGAATTTACCAATTAGTCCCTAACTTGGCCGAACCTAGGAAGACATTCAAGGGTGACTCACGCCCCTTGACCCACGGACCGTGGGTAGGCTCACGCCCCATCCTGCAGGTCCGTGGTTTTGTGCAGAAACTCACAATCTGGTGGTATTGACCTACGACCAAGCTATATGGGGCGTGGATGGACCTACGCCCAGTAGGTCCCATCCGTAGGTTATGACAATTTTGACAGCTTATTGGTTCTTGGGGCAGCCTTGGGGTTAGGCTTTAGGGTCCTCCTAATGGACCCTTGTTGGTCCTTGGGGAGTCGTACCTTGATTTTTAAACCATCAACCTAAGCTCGGGAATTCATTTTACAACATAAAACCCCATAATAAACTCAGCAACACACTCGTAAGGCTCTAGTTTCACCTACAAGTTTTTCGAGTCGTTACACGGAGTGTCTGATTTGATAGTGAAATAATTTCATACGGCCATGCTTGATCATGATATGAATATGTCTCGCCTTATGATTTATGCTCAACAAATTGAGGAGGATAGAGTAAAAGGGTGAGCTAGGGAGAAAAAGAAGTCTAGAAATAATAATGGTGATTCCTCTCATGTGAAGTCTGATGGACATGGTCGTTCTAGGAATTGATAAAGGTCTTCTGGACAAGATTACTCCTATGCTCCTAAATATAGTGAAGATAGGGTGTCTAACCCTAAACCGCAAGGAATTAATAGTGAGTCCTTATGGCCCACTTGGGCTAGATGTTGAAAGAGACATGAAGGTAGGTGTTTGGCCGGTAGAAAGAGTTGTTTTAGTTGTGGTTGAAGTGGCCACAATATGAGATATTGCCCAAAGATGAGGTCTAAGGGTAGAGAGGGTAAACAAGTTTCTCCTAGTGATTTGGGTATGGATTCTCCAAAGAAGAATAGGTTCTATGCTCTCCAAGCTAGAGGTGAACAAGAGTGTCCTCGAAATGTTGCTCCGAGTATGGGTTTTATGCTTATTTAGATTCCGGTATTGCTTGTCATTTGTGACTTGATAGACTTGGGATGATAGACCTTGATGTTTTCCTTGGTATGAATGGGTTGGATTATGGTTATTATTATTTGATGGTAGAACCTGACTTAGTCATGATGAGTTTAAAGGTACGTTAATAGATTTGATGAATAGGGTGTTGAAGTAATGCCTACATGTGTTGAGTCAGTAGACTCCTCTAAAAAGGGTGGAAGTGTAATTCACAATGGCTTAGACTCTTCATGTGTGATGGATGTGAAAGCTTAGTGATAAATTTATCTGGCCTTATAATTGAAAGAAGTGGTGATTAGAAAGTCCGTATAGGCTTACTCCCAAGGGGGAGATTATGTACTTAGATAGCAAGGTCATTGAGTGTTCTTGATGTTAATGATATTAGTTTGCTTGAGAATCTCACCTTGAGAGAAGTAGTGATTTTTGGAAGTTTAGTCCCCGTTTAGTCAGCCCATATGAGATCTTGAGATATGTTGGGAGGGGTGCTTATCAGCTAGAGTGGTCTAAAAAGTTGGCATAAGTGCATCCGGCTTCCCATGTCTCTATGATGAGGAAGTGTGTTGGACATCCGACATTTGTAGATCCCTTAGAAAGGTTGGGAGTAAAGGATAATCTCTTTTTTTAAGAAGTACTGGTGGGGATCTTAGACCGGCAAGTTATGAATTTGAAGAAACAAGGAAGTTTCTTCCATGAAAATGTTAAGGAGTGATCTTTTAGTGAGGCTTTTAGTTAAGGGTGCTACTTGGGAGGCAGAGGGCCAATAAGATGTCCTTATATCCTCATCCTTTTTCCTTGTATTCCTCCTTTAGCATTGAGATGATGAGTTCCTCATGGTTTGTTCTTTATATCAAGTCATGTGTGTTTTAGATGTTTCCATGATTTCCTTATGTGGTGCATGTTCAGGAAAATCCTGTCTTTTTGAAAGAAAATGAGTTTGCATAATTGATTTGACTCATGTTGTAGTGCATTTAGTATGAGTTGCCTTTACACTTAATGAGATGAGTGGTGAAACATGTCTTATCTTGGAGTTAAGAGAATCCCTCCTTGCGGTATGCTTTGAGTATAAATTGTATATAGGCTCCATGAGATTGTGCTGAGCATGTTTTCGTATAGAAAGGTAATTCCTCCTTGAACATGAGATTTGTTGAAATTCCGTGCATGATTGATTGTTAGATGTAGGCCCTACCTTCCTAGAGATACATTGAACATGTTTGAGTTTGGGTTTCCTCCTTGATAGTGTGAGTTTTGATGCTGTTCCATGCATGATGGGATGCTAGTCTTGAGTCTTTACTTACGAAAGGTGTCTAGATCGTCATCCGAGGACGAATGTTCCCAATGGGGAGATATTGTAACACCCTAGAAATTAGTAGGCTAGACTACAACTAAACATGAAGGTAAGAGTCAAGAAGAGAGGACTAGAGCCAAGGCAAAAGTCCAAGGGTCAAGGCTTCCCAAGCCCTTGCCAAGGCACTATGAATGACCACAAAGGCCTTTACGACCAGTGGCGGTCACCACGACCCGTGGTGCCACACATGGTGGTGAGGCAGAAAGCCCCAAGGGTTCCCCAACTGTCCTCCTGCACATGAGCAACTTCACTGCTCGTGAAGCCTTAGACGGCTCGTGGGAGTGGCCAGGGTCATGCCTTGGTATGTGAAGGTTTAGTGAGGATGGCTTGGCCACTACCTCAAGGCCCACAAGAGGGACCACGGCTTGTGGTAGGCACCATGGCTCATGGATACCTCCGTGAAGAAGCCTTAGGGTTTTGGGGCTTAAGTCATGGTATCCTAGACATTTCCCCTTGGTCCAACAAGGGAACCACAGCTTGTGGGGCCACATGTGCTCCCTGGGAATGTCAGTCAAGTTTAAAGTTAAATAAGTCTTTTCCGGTTGTGGTCCAACTAAAGTGAAGTTGTTTTGGATAAGTCTAGGACCACTATATAAGTCATTTTCAAGTCAAACTCACCCAACTGAGTCATATTTTCAAAAACCCTAATCAATTCTCCAAAGTTCATCCTCTCAAATATTCTCTCCCTAGAAAGTGAAGAAAAAGAAGAAGAGGGTCAAGATAGGTCAAGTCAAGTCTCCATTGTTTCAAGCTTTGTAGCCTTTGTAATCAAGTTATGATGGCATATTCATTCATGCATTCCTTTCATCCATGAATCCCCATGTTTTCCCCAATTTAGACGAAGAATTCCCCAAGTCAAACTAGGGTTCTTCTAATGTTATGGGTTATGATCCGATAATGTAAATTATAATTGTGTATGATGGAATTACATGTTTTTAGTATGATTATACTTGTGTTCATGATTAACCTATGCTTCTAGGAGGACTTTGATATAGTAGGGTATTATGCCATGAAAGGGGAAATTGAGGGCTAAGATGTCATCTTCTAGGATTCATGAATTGCATTATATAATTGCTTGATATGGAAGCACATGGACATGAATTACTTAAGAGTAAAGAACATAGACATAAATTGATTAAGATCATGCATGCATGATCAATTATGATTTAGTAATGCTTGAGATTGAACCTCTATGATGATATATGATTAAAATTTCTTAAGAATGAAACATGTGATTAGAATATTTTGAGATCTAGGCATATTTGATGATTGTGAGAAGTAATTCTTTGAGAGTAAGGCTTGTAATTATGAATGCTAATTGATATGGATTTGAGAGTAAAGCTAATATGATGAACTATAAATGTTAAGTCTTTGAGAGTTAAGTTTATGTGTTTTATGAATGGTGGATAGGATTGTAGTGGAAGGATTTACTCACATGACCTATATTGTGAGGTATATACATTATTATGAAATCTATGTCTAATGCTTAGATTCTAGATGTGTTTATTGATAGTAGGGCTTGAACCTTGAAAGGGCAAGTTGATGAGCTTATGCATGTTTTCATGAAATCTATCAAAATGCTATGAATACACTTTGAGAGTGAAGTGTTAATGAATGTGTTGTTGTGGGCTGATTGAAAGGTTATTCTCATGAACTCATAATCAACATGATATGAAAGGTTTCATCACATAATGAAGATTCTAGGTTGAAAGGCTTTCTCACCTAATTTAACCTAATACTTATGAATCTAATACTTACATGTGGACATGATGAGAATGGTTTTGTCACCCATGATCCAAGAGCTATCCTAATAAACTAACTTAGATTGGTTTTGAAGGAAAACATTCCATGAAACATGAAGTAAGTAAGACTTAATAAGTATTCCATGGGAATTATGCATAGCACCAAGTGTATATTGAATATGAGATGGAAGCTTTTACGTAAGTTGTGTCCGGCTTCCAAATGGGATCCTTTTACGCTTGTTAAATCCGGGTTCCCAAGTATATCTGAAGAGATTGAGACTTTTTACACATGCTGAATCTGGGTTTCTTGTAGAAATCTCCTTATCCCATAAACTACATGCCCCCGTATGTTATTTAGCTAATGGATCCACCTAAGCTAACAAATCATGGTTGTACCTTAAGCAAGTAGGGCAACCCTTTTCGGTGTGGGTAACACTAGGTGATCATGTTATAGCTCACATTTTCTCATGTCGGTTAAGGCTAATTCCTGCAATGACAAGACTAATAGTTAACTAATGTTACTTTAATGATGTATTCTAAGTATGTTTTGATATGAGGTTTACTTGTATAATGTATGCTTTGCTTCGATTTTTGCTATAATTGCTTTCCTTGATATGTCTGACTAAAGGTGAATGTTCCCTTGTCTATGAGAGAAAAGCTAAGGATGAGATCAAGAGATTATGAATATAAATTAGGGCCTAAATTGGTTTGCTTAGAATGGGTGAGATTTATGGGGTCTTATCCATGTATTGCACAAGCATGCTTTGAGAACTCTTATGAAGTGTTTCTCTTATATTATGTTGATCTAGGTGCATTGAATATTCTTATGGCTTATGTGATTGTCTCTTATGCATATAGCCTATGCCTTACGTTGATGTCTGTTATGACTATGGTATATGTCTTTTGTTGACTAATGCCTACATTATGTTTATGTTGATGATTTATGCTAGCCATCATATTTAGTACATTATTGTAGTAACGCATACTCTTGCCTACATTCATATCCAATGTAGGGTTCGGCGATATTGACTTTCATTCCCGTGGCTAGGTTTATAGTAGATCGAGAAGAGAAGTTTTGGTGAGTTCTCATAGCTTCGAGGTAACACCACGTATGCTAGAAAGACAAAAATGCATAATTCCAGAAGTTGCAAGTGCCACCAACGGTTCCACCTATGGACCGTAGGTTGTCCCACAGACTGTAGGTGGGGTTAGTGTTGTCCACCTACAACCCTCTCCCCAGAACCCTGGAGAAATCCAGCTAACTCTTGACCAATACCAAGACCTACGGACCGTAGGTCAGACCACAGTCTGTGGACTAGGACATGGTTTAGACCCCACAGATCCCATCCTCTAAATCCAGTCAACGACTGGCCAGGACAAACCGTAGGTCACTTGATGGTCCGTCAGTCACGTACTTTGTTTGTCCCCGATAGCTTTTAAGTCAAGAGTCGTTTGGTCATTTCCCTATGTGTTGGTCACCTAAACTACATCTTTTAACCCCTAAACTACGTCATTTTTTTCAGTTTTAGTCTAGCAACCTAATCATACTTTACCCTAAGCGATTCATTCACCAATAACTCAGAAAAGCATAGAGCAAAAAGGAGAAAAGAGTCGACACACCCTATAAAAGAACGCAACAAGTTTCCCCTCAGTTCCAACCCTAAAACTGAAAGATTTCTCCATGAAATATGTCACTAGGTATATGGGGTTTCTCAAGTGCGTTCCTTTCACCCATTAGGTTCATAGATTTTAGTTAGATTCTTGATTGCCTTCATTATGTTTTAACTTAGGGTTTATAGAACTTCAGATTATTGTTCTTATTTAGCTGTTAGATTAATCCTAATCGGAATATTACGTTTTGTAACTATGTTGCTTTATTTTTGCATGAAATTCAGAAACCTAGTTGTGTAGATTTGTTTAGTTAATGAAATACTCTAGCTAGGTCAGATTATATAGATATACATCCACCAGTTCTCAAATGTTTCATTACCAGTACTTAATGTTGCATTTTCAGTTAGCATGTCAGAATCTTAAGCTATCCAGATTATTTCAGTTGTGTTGTATTGTACGCATTATAGTTGGGAGTAGGCTTAATACTGAGTAGACTAGGGTCAATCACTCTCATAGTCCCAGAATTATGTACCTCTGTAGGTGAAGTCCCCTCTTTGGGCATTATATTCATTTATCATGCAAGTCATGCCTTATAGCCCTGAGAAGGTTTATTGAGTCCTCTCGATAGGGCATATACATCGCACTCCACATTTAGATCATGTGGTTTTATGTCGGTTATTAGTAGCTCCTATAGTAAGATTCTACTGCATTGACCAGGTTACCAGTTATATTTCATTATTATGTTTCAGCATGTTATGTACTTGGTCATTGCATTCAGTTTAATTCATATGCAGTATGTTAACTATATTTTTCATGTTCATTTTATATCATTGATCAGTATGCTTTATTTGGTTATGTAATTGTTTTTCACCTTTATCATATCCTGCATGCTCATTACCTTTCAAGTACTTATGCATACTCTGCTCTACATCTTCTCGTGTTGTAGGTTCAAATCCTCAGCATTCAGATCATGCATAGATCGGTTCCCGATCTCCAGTTCAGCAGTACCAGTAGTCAGTTCTCATTCTTCGAGGATGAGACATGTTTTTTGTTACTTTCAATCTTTAATTTTCTTGTTTTGCTAGAGTTAGTTGGTGGCATGTCCCAGGATGTCTAGTCAGTTAGAGGCTATTATCCATACATAGTTAGAATCAGTTATAGTATTTTGAGATTATAATCTAGTATTGTAAACTCTTATTCAGTATGTTACTTTATTAGGTATTCCCCATTTCTGTTTATATCATGTTTGAAGCTTTCGCGCAGTATTTCTCATTTCAGTTTATCTTAGTATTTTATGATATGCCAACTTACGATTAGCTTAGGGTCATTCATAATTCTAGGTCTCGTGTTACGTCAAAGAGGTAGCCTCGAGGCGTGAAAAATGTAGTATCAGAGCACTAGGTTTAAGAGTCCTAGGATGTATGAAAAACCTTACTAAGTAGAGTTTCTTTCATGAGTGGTAAGCGTGCCACACGTATGAGCAGGAGGCTACGAAGTGTTTTAGGATAAACTTCAGTTTCTTTATATTCTTATCATGCACGTGTATGATCTCATTTTTCTAACTCAACGTTATGTGTTTTTAGATCATGCCTCCTCATAGAGCTTATGCAAGGAGTGTTAATGCCCGCAACACTGACGTAGTTCCTCTAGTCTAAGACCATGAGGTTTCGAATACTGAGTTTTGGAATGCCATTCAACTTTTGGCTCAGAGTGTAACCAACCAGAACACCAAGTAGGTTCCAGTTCCTGCAAATGCTAGTGGTGGATCTGTGCCTGCTAAGGTTTGTGATTTTGTTAGGATAAATCCACCTGAGTTTCTAAGGTCACAAGTTGGTGAAGATCCGCAGAACTTTATTGATGAGGTCAATAAGTTCCTTATAGTGATGCATGATAGTGGGAATGATTGGGTAGATTTGGCATCCTACTAGCTGAAGGATGAAGCTCAAATTTGGTTCAGCCAATGGAAGCAAAATAGTAGTGAGAATGCAGCTCGTGTTCCTTGGGAGTTTTTTACTTGAGCTTTTCACGACAGGTTCTTTCCAAGAGAGTTGAGAGAGGAGAAATCTAAGGAGTTCATGAATTTGATGCAAGGTTCTATGATAGTCCAAGAGTACGGACTTAAGTTCACCCAGATCTCCAGGTATGCTCCACATATGGTTGTCGATCCCAGGGCGCAGATGAGTAAGTTCCTATTTGAAGTATCGGACTGGGTGAAGACAGAGTGCAGAAATGCTATGTTGTTTGAGGGCATGAATACCTTTAGGATCATGACACATGCTTAGCATGTTGAGGGATACAAGCTTAGAGAACTAGCTAAGGACAACAAGAAGGCAAGAACAGGCAACTATGGGTACTCTCATCAAGAATCAGGTGGTGGAAATCGCTTGCAATTTCAGCAGAAATTGTAAACCCCATCACCTTCCTCAACTAGTGTTCTATCCCCCAAGTTTCGATAGGATCTGAAAGGTAGGGCATCGAGCTCTATGTCTCAATGGAGTGTTTCAGGTACCAGAACCTACCCAAATTTTCCAAAGTGTTGTACGAACCATCTGTACGAGTGTCTTGCAAGAAAGGATGGATGGTTTGGGTGTGGTCATACTGGTCACAGGTTAAGATATTGCCCTTCTTGTTAATAGGGACAAGGAGGCAACAATAGCAAGGCTAAGTCTACAACATCAGCATCACAAGCAGGTCGCCCAACTAAGCAAGGTATATCATCTGGTACAGCTGGCGGTCAGCACCAAAACCAGTTGTATGCTCTCCAAGCTCACCAGGATCATGAGAATATTTTCTTTATGTGGTTACTGGTATGTTGCGAGTCTTTCACTTAGATGTTTATGCTTTGTTAGATCCAGGGGATACTCTTTCCTTTCTAACCCCTTATATAGCAGTGAACTTTGGTGTTAGTCCAAAATCTCTCTCAGAAGCCTTCTCAGTCTCTGCTCCAGTTAGTGAGCCAGTTATAGCTCGACGGGTATACGGAAACTTTCCTGTCACAGTCTCCCAGAAAGTCACCTCAGCAGATTTTGTAGAGTTAGAAATGGTAAAATTTGATATCATTCTAGATATGGGTTGGTTACATTCCTGTTATGCCTCAGTCGATTGTAGAACTAGGATCGTTCCTTTTCAGTTTCCAAGTGAGCCAGTCTTAGAATGGAAGGGTAGTAGCTCAGTGCCTATGGGTTGATTCATTTCCTACCTTAAGGCCAGAAAGATAATCTCTAAAGGGTATCTCTATCATGTATTTCGGGTTAATATTTCTTGCACTGAAACCCCAACTCTTGAGTCAATTCTAGTAGTTAATCATTTCCCTGACGTTTTTCTAGAATATCTTCCCAGAATTCCTCTCGAAAGGGAAATCGACATCGAAATAGATCCCTTCCAAATACCCAACCTATTTATATTCGTCTTTACAAAAGGGCTCCAACTGAACTTAAGGAATTGAAAGAACAGTTGATATAGCTTCTAGATAAGTGCTTCATCAGACCTAGTATATGCCCAAGGGGTGCACCAGTGTTGCTCCTGAAAAAAAGATGGTTCTCTCAAGATATGCATTGATTATAGTTAGTTGATTAAGGCCACAATCATGAATAAGTACCTTATCCCCAGGATTTATGACTTGTTCGACCAACTTCAGGGTGCTAGTCATCTCACAAAGATAGACCTCTGATTCGGTTATGATCAGCTCAGAGTCACAGATAGTGACATCGCGAAAACAACCTTCAGAACTCAGTATGGTCATTATGAATTTGTAGTTATCTCATTTAGACTAACCAATGCTCCTGCAAATTTCATGGATTTGATAAACAGGGTGTTCAAGCAGTATTTGGACTTGTTCTTTATCGTCATTATTAATGATATCCTCATTTACTCTAGAAATGAAGAAGAACGTGTGACTCATTAGAGGGTTGTTCCGTGAACTCTCAAAGATCGTTAGTTATTCGATAAGTTTAGGAAATGTGAGTTTTGGTTGCAGTTAATTTGTTTCTTTCCTTGGTCATATAGTTTCTATCGAAGGGATGCCAGTGGATCTCAGAAAATAGAGGCAGGGAAACAATGGCCAAGACCAACCGCTCCAACTTATATTAGAAGTTTCTTGGGTTTAGCGGGTTATTACAGAAGGTTTGTAGAAGTATTTTCATCCGTAGCTTTTCCATTGACTAAGTTTACTCATAAAAGGTCATGTTTATATGGTCAGATGAATGTCAGAAGAGTTTATCAGAACTCAAAACTAGGTTGACTAGAGCTTTTTTTTTACTCTACCAAAGAGTTCAAATGGTTATGTGATCTACTGTGATGCATCTAGAGTCGGTCTAGGTTGTGTATTGATGCAGCAAGGTAAGGTTATAGCTTATGCTTTTAGACAACTTAGGGTGTATGAGAACAACCATCTGATTCATGACCTCAATCTTCAGTCGTAGTATTTTCCCTAATGATTTATAGACATTACTTGTATAGTGTTCATGTAGATGTGTTCACAGACCATAAAAGCCTCCAGTATGTGTTCACCCACAAAGAGTTGAATCTTCGCCAGAGAAGATCGCTTGAATTCCTATTATGAATGTGATTTACCATCCTGTTAAGGCCAATTTAGTAGTTGATGCTCTTAGCATACTATCTATGGGTAGTGTAGCGCATGTTGAGGAAGAAATAAAGGAATTAGCATAAGATGTTCACTGCCTTCCTCACCTAGGAGTTAGTCTCATGAGCATATCAGATGGTGGGGTAACAATCCAAAATGGGTCAGAATCTTTATTGGTAGAGGAGGTTAAGGAAAAACGAGACAATGATCATATATTCCTTGAACTAAAGGGTGCAGTTCATCAACAGAAACTTGAGGCTTTCTCCCGAAGGAGAGATGGTGTTCTTCGCTATCAGGGTCGTTTATGTGTCCCTAAGGTGGGTGAGTTGAGACAAAAGATACTTACAGAAGCCCATAACTCTAGACATTCTATTCACCCAGGCACCACTAAGATCTTTGTGATTTGTGGAAAGTCTATTGGTGGAATGGCATGAATTGGAATATAGCAGATTTTGTGGCTAAGTGCCCTAATTGTCAGCAGGTGAAGGTAGAACATCAAAACTCATGAGGTATGACTCAAGAGATTAACATTCCTACATGAAAGTGGGAAGTGAAAAACATGGACTTCATTATAAGTTTACTTCGTACTCGCAGAAAACATGATTCCATTTGGGTGACTATAGACAGAGTTACTAAGTCAGCTCACTTTTTGGCGGAGGACTACGCCAAGTTTTACATTAATGAGATAGTCAGGTTGCATAGGTTTACTTTGTCTATTATATCAGATAGTGGTCCTCAGATTACCTCTCATTTCTTGAAGTAATTTCACAAAGGTTTTGGTAGTCAGGTTAATTTCAGCACTACATTTCATCCACAGACGGATGGTCATGCAGAGCGTACGATTCAAACCTTAGAGGACATGTTAAGAGCTTGAGTGATCGACTTCAAGGGTAGTTGGGATGATCACCATCCGTTTATAGAGTTCACCTACAGTAATAGCTACGATTCTAGTATCTAGATGGCCCCTTTGAGGCATTATAGTGACGTAGATGTAGATCTCCAGTTATTTGGTTTCAGGTAGGATAAGAAGCCTTGATAGGGCCAAATTCGTTTCATGATGCTATGAAAAAAGTTTAGCTCATCATATATATACTTAATACTGCCTAGAGTCGCCAGAAGTCCTATGCAAATATAAGGAGAAAGGACTTGGAGTTCGAAATTTCTAATTGGGTTTTCCTGAAAGTGTCACCTATGAAGGGGGTAATGAGATTTGTCAATAAAGGAAAGCTTAGTCCTAGATATTTAGGCCCTTACAGGATTTTGAAAAGAGTTGGTAAAGTGGCTTATGAGTTAGAGTTGCAAGAAGAATTAGCAGCGGTGCATCCGGTCTTTCACGTTTCATTGTTGAAAAACTATGTGGGTGATCCAGCATCCATACTACCATTGGGAAATGTGGCTGTGAAGGATAGTCTAACTTATAAAGATGTGCCAGTTAGGTCCGTCGATTGGCCTCGACGGGTTTTAAGTCAGGCGTTGTTTGGTCTTTTCCCCATGTGTTGGACACCTAAACTACGTTGTTTTGGTCAGTTTTCGTATAGTAAATTAATCCGAATTTACCATAAATTATTTATCAACCAAAAACATAGAAAAACTTAGAGCAAAAAGGAGAACAGAGTTCACCAACCCTCGCAAAGAATGAAACAGGTTTCCCTTAGTTGCATCCCGAAATCGAAAGATTTCTCCAAGGAATTCGTTACCTGGAATGTGGGATTTCACTAGTGTGTTCCTTTCACCCATCAGGTCCCTAAATTTCAGTGAGATACTTAATTCCCTTCATTATTTTTAGACTTAGGGTTTATAGAACTTCAAATTATTGTTGTGATTTAGGTGTTAGATTAATCCTAATAAGAATATAACATTTTTTAACTATGTTTCTTAATTCTTACATGAAATTTAGAACCCTAGTTGTGTAGATTCGTTTAGTTCATGAATTACACTTTGCAGGTTAGTTTATACAGATATACATGCACCAGTTCTCAAATGTTTCATTATAAGTAGTTAATGTTGAATTTTCAGTTAGCATGTCACAATCATGAGCTATCCTATTTATTTTAGTTGTGTTGTATTATACACATTCTAGTTGGAAGTAGGCTTACTATCGAGTGGACTAGGGTTAGTCACCCTCATAGTCCCAGAACTACGTGCCCCGGTAGGTGAAGTCCCCTTTGTGGGCTTCATATTTAGTGATCACTCCAGTCATGCCTTTATACCCCTGGAAAGGTATATTATGTCCTCTTGATGAGGCATATACATAAGACTCTACATTTTTCTCACGTGGTTTTTTGTCAGTTATTATTAACTCCCACAGTCATATTCTAGTGCATTGACCAAGTTACCAGTTATATGTCAGTATTCAGTTTCCACATGTTATGTACTTGGTCATTGCATTCAGTTTAGTTTATATTCAATATGTTCAGTATATTCTTTATGTTCATCTTATATCATTGATCAATATGCTTTATTCAGTTATGTATATATTGTGTATCTTTATCCTATCCTGCATGGTTAGTACCTTTCAAGTACTGATGCATACTCCGTTCTACATCTTCTCATGATGTAGGTTAAGGTCCTCAACAATCAGATAACACATAGATCGGTTCGCGATCTCCAATTTAGCAGTACCAGTGGTGAGTCCTCATTCTTTGAGGAAGATAGAGATGTTTTCTATTACTTTCCGTCTTTCAATTTGAATTTTTTCTAGAGTTAGTTGGAGGCTTTTATTCAAATATTAGCTCTATTATTTTGAGATTATAATCTATTATTGTAAACTCTTCTTCAGTATGTTATTCAGATAGTATCAAGACTATTCATGTTTTCGATGGTTTAAGACAAGTGTAAGACTTTCGCTTCATTTTATGAAACATTGATTGTATTGGAAAAATGTTTTAAATTTCTGCACCTCTCTATTATCTTATGTTATGATATACTAAGTGGTTTGTATGAAGTCATTCAGGGTTTTATATGGCCTGTTACATTTAGCGGATACCTTGGGTCGTTACAGTTTGAGAAAAAGTATAAGGGATCTAAGTATCTCCCAAGTGTTAAAGTTTTACATAAAGAAAGAGAGAATTATTTTGGGAAAAGAGAAACTTTGTTTTCTAAATGACTTCATGAGTTCAGAGATATTTCAGAGCAGTTACCTCTTTTAAGATGATAGTTTGAGAAATAATCTCAAACTAGAGAAATAGTATGTTTTATACATATGAGCATGAGTATATATATTATTGGGAGTAGTGTTAACCACTGTTATGGGATCAGTTCAGACAAATCAAAATCCTCATAAACCATGTATGCCAACATGGCTAAAGGATCATACTTTTTAGATTAATTCTAATTGCTTAGTGGACAAACTTAGTTGAGGTATCCTATATCCTGGCAAGGTATAGAACAAATCTGGCAGCAAGGGCAAGACGTTGTATCATTTGTAGCTTATAGTGATGGTTGTCAGGTAGAGAATATTTTAATAGAGTTAAAGTGTATTTTAAATATATCACTTATTACGTTGAAGTTCATAGATGAGAAAGCACTTTTGTAAAGATTAATGATTCCATTCTTTTAACTTTTAAATTCAGTTGAGTTTATGTTATATCTATTCTAGTCCTTTCATTCAGTTATTTTTCTTTGTCTATATTACATACTCATACATTCAAATGTACTAATGTTATTCAACCTCCATCCTTTTATGATGCAGATACATATATTTAGGATCATCAACAAGTGCTTCGTTGAGATCACTCTACACTCCAAATAGTTTTTAATGAGCCTCCTTTCATTCTAGAGGACTTCAAATTTACCTTCTACTTAGTAGGTTTGAGATGTTCTTGATTTTGTGGCGATTTCATTATGTAATAGTATATGTTTCATAGATAGAAAGAGTCAAGGAGTCTCTTAATACATTCTTTCATTTAAATATATTTTTCAAACTATTATTATTATTATTATTATTATTATTGTAATGAGTACTTTTAAAAATTCTAGTTGAGTTTTACTTTGAGAACATATTATGTTTAAGCCTATTTTTGCTTGAAATAGTTTTCCACTTGTAGTTATCCATGATGATAGTTCGCTTGGGGACCAACAATGGATCGAGAGTGTCGATCACATCCAGGGTGTCGGCTCGGATAGTGACAAACTTGGTATTAGAGCATAGAGTTTAAGTTTCCCAAGGAGTCTATGAAGTCATGTTTGTAGGATCTTATTTATGGTTGTGAGTGAGCCACTTCTTTACGAAAAAAGTTTCCCTTCTTTATACTATAAATAATCCAATAGAACTGTGTCATACGGAACTTATTATGACTCATCTGTTTCTCATATCCGCTCGATTACCCTTCAAACTCAAAGTAGTTGAAAATCAATGTCTAGATCCTTATTGATGAGTTACTCGTAGTAAATGTCTTGAGAGAGTCATGGGACTGTGGAGGGACTTGAGAGAAGCCTATTAGTGAGCTTAAGTGTACAACTTCGATAGAATTCACTCTTATTCATATGAATCATGCATTCAATCTAAAAGCGAGATGTGCTCCCAGACTCTCTTTTGTAAACCTTGTTTCAGTGGAGACCCTTATAAGGAAGTGTGTTTTAGAGCTTGGATATATTTTCATTAAAAAAAGATGATATGAGTTACCATGCATAAGAAGTAATAGTAAAGTGTCCAGATTTAGAAGAATGCATGCAGAGGTATAGTAATCTAAGAAATAAAGATAGTGATGAGGCAAATTATGTTGTTGCAGTGACGCACATAGTAAGTTATTAATGATGAGTTTTCTCCTATGCATAGACTAATAGGTGATGAGATTGTGTAGATTGAATCATAAAATATAGAGTAAGAGTTACTAGTATGGATGAGTTCGAGTATACTTTAACTAGAAAGGGGCTTATGTTAATGTAACATTGTGGTAGTGCAGGCAAAATATAGGTGTTGAATATAACAACAGTGTATTCATGAGGTGATATATCTAAGCTAGGCTTATGATTGCTTTTTTCAGACCCATGATTTTTAAAGGGTTATAAAACTAATTTGGCAATGATGTACAGTTAATGTGTAAATAGTACTTATGTTGTGAAAGGAAATGTGACGGTAAACTGTAAGTTTGTAGACTTAGGAGTAAGGATTGACTACTTGTCATCAGGTCTTAGTAAGCAAGTGTTTCTTAATTTTATCTAGTAGTCGTAACTTAGTATGGTATGTGAGAAATTATATTCATATATGTGTTAAGTATAGACACTAAGATTGAATTTGAGATAAGTGTTATAACCAAAATATGGCAACATGAGGGTGATAATGTCAGTTCGAGATCAGATCTAGTAGGTTTGACATAAATTAGTTGAGAAATGAAGGTATTACTTTTGATAAGTGTGAGTGGTACAAGTGTGGTATTATGACTCTTAGATTGGAGTAAGGTAGTGTGACTAAGTCGGTAGATTAACAAGAGCATTAGGTAGTGCACCGGAAATTGTATGTAATCAGACGAGGTTCTAATTAAGTTAATTATTTTTCATGTGTGCCAAGATAGTATATTTGATCTTTCAATGTGATATAGGCTGATTTAATAATTTGTTTCCCTTAAGAGTTAGATGAAACGACCTTATAAGTCAATAAGAAGAGATTGAGAGAAACATCTTAGAAAGAGGTCTTAGAAGGAACCCTAGTACTTGCACAGGGAAAAATTAGTAGCCATGAGATAAGCCTTTCCTGAGTATTATATTAAAACTAATGTAGACCATTTTAGAGATGATGGGTTACACCCATAGCTTTAAAGTGTCATCTTTAGACTAAGGGGTAAGTTGATAAGATGTGAAACTAAGTCAAATGTAGAGAGTCAGACATCAATGTGTTCAAAATGAGTTTTAGAGATATATCGATCAATTCATACTCTAGTGATTTCCTCAAACTCGGTCGTTACAAAATCATGTTGATGTCTCTAATATCAGAATTGTGTTCATGACTTATGTTATAGACATCAGATAGATTAACATCTATGTCAGTTCCCAAAATGAGGGGTAAAGACTTTAGCCCATTGATCACAATCTTACTCCATAAAATTATGGATATCAGTCTGATGATATGAACCTATTCATATAACACTCGTGATTCATAGTATGCCTAGTCTCGTGGATTCATGATTTACTCTTAATGGCTAGAAACATAATGTTATGTCATGCATATTGTTGTGTCAATTTTTTTGGATGAATCATGCTTGTGATCGTTCGCCTTAAAGCTTGTTCAGTCATCATTTTTAGTTAGAGAGTGATGTTGATGATGATAGTTGAGTGATAGTAGAAGAAGAAGGTTGATATTTCTTATGTTTTTAGCAA
Source organism: Solanum bukasovii (assembly GCA_029582585.1). Lineage (NCBI taxonomy): Eukaryota > Viridiplantae > Streptophyta > Magnoliopsida > Solanales > Solanaceae > Solanum > Solanum bukasovii. Next base: position 34,202 of record JAJOOI010014101.1, read on the forward strand.
TTGTGTGTTTATTCCATCTAATGTTTTAAAAGTAGAGGAAGGATGAATGAAGTTTTACTACGAATAATAGTTAGGTGAGAGCATTTAGTTAGTTCCTCATAGTAATGCATCAAATTCAATTGATAGAGATGACGAGAGGAAGAGGAATTCTTAGAAAGATTGGTTAGTAGGAGCCCATTGATTGACTATAGTACTAGGCTTGAATGTGGTGTCGTTACATGTGTATGAGTATATTATCCATTAGATGCTTCTTGACTGGAACTCAAAGTTTTGGTTAATGTAGAGGTAAAGAGTAGTATTCTTTGGATGAGATTTCCTATAGAGGCATAAAACTTTAATCTTGTGATTTAGATATTAGGCTTGAAAATTGTAAGAGTGGACAGTTTAACTTAGACCTTAGTAAGAGTAGTCATATATCTTTGTAGAAGTTATAAGTTGCAGCTAATGGGGTGTCGTATTCATAAATGAGGTCAAGATATAGAGGTGTTGTCAAACTTGAAGCTAGCAGTTGTATTGCTTAAGATATAATATGTGCATTCTTACTTAATGCCCAGATATCCTTTGTTTAATGTAAGATAAATTCAGAGCATGCATTTGTTCAAAACAATATCATTACTGACTTATGTGCTTTAGCCAGTTCCAAACTCTTAGTATGAATCATTTCCGCCTATGTTAGTATGTAAATTTAGAAGTCAGAAAGATAGTAAGAGTAACTTCTTTCCATTCTTAGTTGAACCATTATTTGAGGACGAATGATCCCAAGGGGGAGATAGTGTAACACTCCAAAAATTTCTAAGCTAAGACTCAAATCATTCTACAACATCTCGCAACTCCACTTTTATAACTTAAATCGTTCATGTAAAACCTCGGACTTCGAAAATGGCTAAAGGAGGGAAACAACAAGTCCACAGACCAAAAATAGACCTTGGACCCTTCCCGGTACCCTAAAATTTATGTTTAGGGGTCCACGACAATTTAGGGCATGGTGGCCAACCGCCTATGGTTGCTAGGGTAGGGGTCACCTTGACAGGACCCTAGACGGCCCGTTGTGGCTTGTACGGTTCGTTTAGGGCTCCGTACAAGTCAACCATTAGCTTTGAAGTCTTGGGTCAACTGCAAATGATCATATCTCTCAGCACATAATGAACTAGGTGGTCCATGACCTGTCAAATTTAAATCTTTGAGTCCTCTTTCCAAAGCCATAAAGTTTTCCTGATCTGAAGTTCAAAGTTAAAAATTATGTTAATTTTAGTAAAGACATGTTGGTCATGTGAAGCTTCACACAGGATGTACGGCCCTTGAAGGGCTTCACGGGCCATGAAGCCTTAAGTCTTGAATCCTTACTTTTAAGGCACTTCGTCAGTCTTTTAAGTTGGGTTTTTATGGTCTTTCCCATATTGATTTAGTACTTACACTACGTCATTTTAACCCCTATTCTAAACCTAAACCACGATATTTTACACCTAATTAAGGGCTTAGAAAGTGCTAATTAATTCTTTTACGTTCATTAACACATGAAGACATTAGAGCAAGGTTTCAAGAGGAAAAAAGCTAGGGATTCGAGGGATTCTTTGAGTTTCAAATTAAGTTATTTTTTATATTTATATACAAATAAGAGTAAAATAGTTTTATTGAAATTTTAAAAACGTTGAGTTACAAATTTATGTTTTAACAACATTCTTTATAATGTATCTTATTATTGCTTTTATATTGAACTGAGTTGAGTACTTATGAGTTCTTGAGTATTTTTGAGTATCCTTGAGTCGAGTTCAGTTGAGGAAATATGGTTTCCTTTTGTCAGTTCAAGCTGGCATGCTATGTTCAGTGGTCCCCTTACATACTTTTACATTCAATGTACTGATGTCATTTGTCCTGCATAGATTTATGATGCAGATACAGGTAATAATGATTAACAATCGGTGCTCTGTTGATCCATTTGAGTTCCAGCTAGATTTGGTGAGCCTCTTTACTTTCTGAAAGGGTTTCACATTGAGTATATATTTCAGTTTTTGTTTATTAGGATGTCTTAGGTCTTGTCCCGACATCTAAGTTAGTAGAGGCTTCATAAACTATAGAGTTTTGAGAAGTCTATTTCATTTTCATTTTTGATTTTCTAGTCTTGAGTAGCCTCTTTTGGCCAGTGAATGTTTTATCAAAAATATTTTGAGTATCTATTTTGAGATTTTGATTAAATTTTTGGCTTGAATTCATCTATATTGTGATAAGTCTTCCTATGATATTTGAGCCAGGCCAAGGGTTCGCTTGGGCCAGCAATGGTTCTAAAGTATCAGTCGAGTCTAGTGTTTAGGCTCAAGGTGTGACATATGCATTAAGATTCTTGACTTGATTCTTTCATGTCTATATTTCAGCATGAGCTCTATGAATTGAGTATTCTTGAGATGAGTAGTATGTTGAGGTTCTCGAGTTCTGATTATCAAGTTTTCTATATTGTTATTGATATCCTTGAACTGATTCATTCATGTCTATATTTCAGCATGAACCCTATTTTGACTTATAAATGTTGAGAATCTTTTAAATTTCACATTTGTCTTTTAAACGGAGTTTGAGAAAGAGTATAAGGGAACTAAGTATTTCCCCAGTATTACATTTTTACATGAAGAAAGAGAGTATTATTTTGAGAAAAGCAAAACTTTGATTTGTAAACGTGTTTATGAGTTTAGAGATATTACAGAGAAGTTACCTCTTTTAAGAGGATAGTGAGCAATTATCTCAAACTATAGAAAGAGTATGTTTTATACATTTGAGCATGAGTATATATATATATATATATATATATATATATATATATTAGTAAAATTATCCGCACTTCCCGCGGGAATGTAATACCATGGAATTTATAAAATAATATTTAAAACCTATCAGTCATTAATAATGTCAAGGAAAATGAAAATTATTACATCTTATTATTTATCCTTAATAACATCAGCATAACTTAATGACGGTAAGAATACATACCAGCATCTGTAACATAAACAATGGTGTCAGTGAGCCACTCAACAGGAGCAAAGTAGACAAATATTTAATTGTGAAGAAGAAGAACAGGTTCAGAATTTTTGTTGTTTTATAATGAGAGGAAATTCCTCTATTTATAGATAATAAATGGTAGTGTGAACAAATATTTATTGTGCCTTATCGGAAATGTTATAACTATTTGGTAAAGTTGCAACCCTTAGGAAAGATCACAACCTTTCATAAAAGTAAAAAAATTTCATAAAAGTCGCAACTCTTCATTAAAGTCGCAACTTTTCATAAAAGTCGCAACTTTTCATAAAAGTCACAATTCTTAATTAAAGTCGCAATTTTTTATAAAAGTCACAACTTTTCATAAATTTCACAACTTTTCGTGAAAGGGGAAGGGTAGTTTTGTAAATAAATAAATTAAAAGGGAATTCTGGTTTGTGGTGGTGCCACGTAGGCGGGACGAAGGTTCTCTTTTTATATATATATATATATATATATATATATCTATACTACATTAAAAGCATGAACTCCAAAAGAGCAATGTTAAATTACGTAAATACCCCTCACTTAAAACTTAAAAAGATTACGCAAACACCCCTCACATAAAACTTAAAAAGATTACGCAAATACCCTTAAATTAAAAAAAAAAAAACCTAACTACACATCCCTCCCGCAACAAACACCTTGCCTGCGAATAGTCACCACTTTCCCTGGACAAACTCCACGCTTTCACTGGAAACACGTCAAGTTTCCCCTGCAACTGCCCATTGTCCAAAAAATTACCAACCAACACAACCTCTGGAGATTTCTCTATTTATATCAGCCACCGGCACAACACCGTTTCTCAATATTAATTCAACTTGTTCATAAGACGCAAAGGTATGCCATTTTTCCTCTTCTGAAACAAGCCAATTTTTAAAAAACTCAAGTCTCACATCTGCTCTTTCTAATTAAATTAGGTGAATATTGATCATCCATCTGCAACCACATTACAATATTGGACTTGTCTTTGAAATATTTCACTCCGCATCAAAAGTTGTAAGTTTTCACTCTGTTTAAGTTTCCTGTTATGCTTTTCATTGTACTACTTACAACACATAACATTGCTACAACATACTTACTTATTCCTTTGTTTTAACTATTACACACTGCAACCTTGAATTACTATTCATATTCACTTTCCGCTATGAACCTCCGACCATCCAGATTCATCATAAATGGCGATCGAAACCGAACTATCAAAGCAGAGTGTCCCCATCAACAAGATACCAAAACACTCTGTTGATTGGGTGATGCGAGTATTAGTTATTCGCAAGGGTTCTGTAATTTCGTACAACAATACTCACCATGAAGGGACTTTCCAAACTGTAATATTAGTGGACGACGAGGTAACACTTTTGCTCAGCTTATATGTTATCGTTCCCATTTATTTCCGTTTTACTTCTCTAATGACATCACATATTGTTTACTTCAATACTAGGGGACAAAGTTGCAAGCAACGCTATTTAACAAGCATATCGACACATGGAAGGACTTCTGGAAGACAAATAAGACGTACTACATTGCTAACGGGTTGTTGGATCAGGTTAATCCCAACTACACTTCCGTGCACAAAGAGATTGAACTGACCATTACAGATCACACAATCATAAGGGAGAGCGACCATGTTGTTTCAACACACAACTTCTCTAATGGTTTTGTATCTTTGGAACAGGCAGAGAAATTGCCTAATAGTGCCATATTTGGTAACTCTTCATACGACTTATTAATAATTTTTGTCAAGTACATCATACATATCACTAATTTATATGTCCGCTATTCAGACTTGCTTTGTGTGTTAGTTACGGTGAATCCCATCATTGTAAAAGGCGATAGCAAAAGACGCGAAATTATTGTTACAAATGAATTGTAAGTTGCCCTTCTTTGTTCTCCACCGTCCATTATAATCTGCCAGTGCACTGACAGTACTTGTCTAATTCATAATCCAGCATGGATTGTATGACTATTACTCTGTGGGGAGATTTTGCACTAAACGACCGTGCCTTTCTTGAAAAGCTGGAAGATGACCAACCTATTCTAGGCTTATGTGACGTGCGAGTCTCAATCTATAAAGGTATAGACAACCTCTTCTATTTGCTGATTGTACAAATTTCAAGTATATTTGCTAATTTCTCGATTAAATATGTTGATTTCAATGTAGGGATTTTTGGGATATCAACTCTACCAGTGAGCTGTGTGTTGATCAATACGATCTTTCAAAAAGCAGTAGATCTTCACGCATGGTACAAAACCTCATTAACTAATATGCTCGACAATTTTTATTTAACGTTACTTCCACAACTTATGTTCAAACAAGAATTTAACAACATAGCCACAATTTGTTTATAGGGAGAACTATATATAACCATGCCTGTCAAGTGAAATTTTAATCTAACAAATTTTAAACCCACAAACCTTTCCTCAATTATGTGCTACAATTAACTCACCTCTTTCGATATACATGTGTGAAGTCATAAAGGCCGAAAAGAAAGCTATCACAACCACACCAAGTAAGGTAATGAGAAAAGCCACAGAAGTGACATTACCCAATATTATGGATGGCACGTTTGCTGATACACAGGTACCTCCAAAATGACACTTTACCTATCCAAACAGGACCATTGTTTACCAAAAATAATGTTGTATATTGGTTATTAACAATGTCCAGGGAGCTTTATACAAGTTCAAAGCCAAAATTATAGACATACTCAATACAGATGAACCATGGTACTCGTCCTGCAAAAAGTGCCACAAGAAAGTGCAAGTTAAACAAGATACAACGACATGTCCCAATTGCAACATCCAGAATGTGGAGTATGAAATGAGGTTAGACTTGCCTAAAATAGGCAATCAACATTTTCTGATAATATACAACCAGTTTAACTATGAACTCTAACTTATTCACCTTATTTTAAAGATACCACTTACGGCTTGAAGTTTGTGCTGGAGAACAACGTGCTCGGGTTATACTATTTGATGCGGCACAAATGTCAGTAGGTCGCAATGTCGAAGAGTACATCAAAAAAACCTCGCAAAAGGTATGCCTTGTACTTATAACATCTTACACTATAGTTCAACGTACTTTAATCCCAACAATAAATAAGTGTATCACTAACTTTCAGAACTATTTTTATGCTAATATATCCAATTGTTGACATTTCTTACAAAAGGAAGAATGTATGTACTACCACAAATTGGTGTTGATTAAATACAAGGAATTCAACTTCCTTGTCCGCATCGATATGAATAATTCAAACCCGCGAAGGAGTCTAATTGCTCAGAAAATACATGCCATTGAAGATGAAGCGGTAATTATAATATCAAATGAATCAAAATCACTAACACCACCACAAATAAGGGCAACAAATCCAATGCGTTAGAAAGACATGTTCTTGAAGATGAATCACCAATCATAGTGGAAGAACAACAATCTGTGAGGCCGCGAAGGAAGAGGTCTAAGAAATCCAATGCGCTACATGTCCTTGAAGATGAACGACCAAACATAGTGGCGGAAGTACAATCCGTAAGGCTGTGAATACAGAGGGGCAAGAAATCCAATATGCAACAAATACATGTTGTTGGAGAAGAAGCACCAAACATAGTGGAAGAAGTACGATCCGTTATGCCAACAACAAGCAGGAGCAAGAAAATCAACAATGAACATCTCCAAATTAAAACTAAGTTCACAAAAGTCTAGTCATAATAGATGACTTCGTTCATAGTGTTACCGAGCATAATGATTGTATGTTAGTAATGTATGTATTTTATTGGCTTCATCGGCTGCTTAACTAATGTATGTATGTTTATTATTACCTAATTAAGTGTGAAATATGCAAATAATAGCACCTTAATAATTCAAATCTAAATCGCTTAGGCTGTTGTTTATAATGTCCTATCTAACCCCCCCCCCCATCTCCACCCATAAAATAACGTATATTCATCACATTTAAAACGATTAAACCATTGAATAAAAATACTCCCCCCTCTCCACCCATAAAATAACGTATATTCATCACAGTTAAAACGATTAAACCATTGAATAAAAATACTCCCCCCTCTCCACCCATAAAATAACGTATATTCATCACATTTAAAACGATTAAACCATTGAACAAAAATACTCAATTAACCAACCGTAAAGTAGTATTACTTAGAAACATTGAATATAAAGCCTAAAATATCCATTATAACTAGCACATCTACCATTGCACGAGAAATTGGTTAAAGTAAAGACAATGTCCTAGACCGAGAAATATTGATACAAACATGAATAACTCTTACGCGAGTAATGTTTCCTCTTACGACTTTAAGGACTAACTCAACAAAAGAAATACTAAGAATCTTCAAATTTACAATTAAAAAAACAAATCATGAAATTACACTAACCCCAGGGAAGACCCATCACCGAAAGCATTTTTTAAATAACAAAATCCTCACTACACTTTCAAATTTACAAACAAGAAGAAACCTCCTAAAAGCAAATAAGCAAATCAATACACTTTAAACATACTACTACGGTAAATAATAAGCAACCTGTAAAATAGGGATTTAATTATTCCACTAATAAGACAATACAATTGTAAGATATCGAACGTCGACGTCAATGGCACCTCTGGAGCATCGCGCCCATCCAGAAGAGTTACAACCTCCTGAAAAGTTACCACCACACCCAAAAGAGGCCAATTGAAGCAATTCCACTCGTTCGCCGAGGATACCTTTAAAACAAACGCCCAATGCCAATGCACATCAAACTAAAATGAACAGAAAAAACTTTGAGAAATTGCGAAGATCTTGCCGTGCCATTACAATACTACTATCTGTACAACTTTACTGAACGGAGACATCTGCATAAATTTCTGAATTGTTGGGGAGAATTGACAATCCAAACTGCAAACTGTAAGTAACAAATCATTCATTTTTACCATTGTTCAATGTTCTTACTACTCTACCTTTATGAAAATCTCTTAATAATCTCTGATTTGGTACACTCATGCTGAGATTTGTTCGGCTAACCTGCATGCGTTTTATAATTTAGAATTCCCTCCCAAACTCTGCTACTTTGAAAGAAATATGGCCCAATTATACAAAACAAGTATATGACAGTCATACATGTTGGTAACAAAAATAGGAAATCTGACAGTCCATCTCCCTAACCCCCATGACATAGTAAAACCATACTTGAATAATAATCGCTATGCTCGCGAGGAAGTTGTTGACTATTACTACTACTTGCTTCAACCTGGTAAACTAAGGAAAGGGTTACAAAAGACTCTGCCCACACGCTTAAGGGATGCACACCCATTAAATAAGAAGAAGATGAAAATACAATAAGTATATGCTACAAAGAGGACCTTAGTTGAAGATGTCCAACAAAATAAACTACCAATGCTCTGATTGTCGGTTGATCAGGACTCACTAGCATATAGATGTTGATGTATGGACATGCCCTAGATTAATAATGTACATCAATACACCTAAAAAAAAATAACCCTGTCACACTTGTGCACACACGTAAATCAATTTTTCGTAAAAAGATTGTGACGGCGGACCATGATGAAGATGTCCTTAAAATTATTACATATAGTGTACAATAACTTGAATATGTGGTATTGTGTTTACATTGACTATATGACTTTCATGATTACTTCCTGATTGACTATTTCAGGAAAAAATTGAAACAACTGATGCATTTACATACTCACAATATTCAAATAGGTCATTCATTACTCAAAGAGAGGATTATCAAACATGGACTGCCAATCAAATCAACGGGTCAAAACAATAGGTCAGAAATACATGCCCTAAATTTAATCATTACTTTTAAAAGCAAGAGCAAATCGAAGTGATAAAACACTAACATGCTAACATCACAAATTCAATAGGACACAAACGTAAAATACTAACTGATGTAGAAAGGGCATTGCGAAGGGTGCAAAAGTATACTGCCTTTACAAAGCCATTAGAAATTCGATATATAGAACCAAAGCTGAAGAAGCATAAAAAAAGTTGGCTACTTGAAGCTTTATCAGAGGAGAACTATAATGACGGTAAATTGACTAAAATATATTACCCTACAACTTACAGACCTTTAAGTGAAGTCACCAAAGAAATATTCTATGCTAAAAAACTCGATTTTGAATTGTGAATGTAGGCGAAACAATTGTGAACTTTTCAACAACATCGACTCATAAGCTGCAAAAACAATTGGATTGCATCTATTGTCATGCCATGAGGCTTGAATATGAGCCACCAACATTTTGTTGCACAAGTTGATATATTCAGCTGGGCCCTGACGAAGTTGGAGAGGACTTATACAAATTATTTACAGATCAGTCCAAAGAAGCCATCCTAATTCGGAAACATATTCGAGCGTATAATAGCATCTTTGCTTTTACATCATTTGGAGTACAACTCAACAAAGAACTGGCATCTTCAAAGAAAGACATTTATAGCTTTAAGGTGCAAGGAAAAATCTATCACGACATGCCATCATTAATCCCGAAAAATGACAGGCCACGTTACTTCCAGTTATACTTTTATGATACATATCATGAAGTCGCCACTAGAATGTCAATACTACAAGATGCTAATTTATCCGAGGAAGTCATGAAAAAAATCAGGAAAATAATGGAGCAAAATCCATATGCAATTTTTTTTACACAACTAAAGCACCATTCAAATTTTCAGAACTTAAAAATACGCATAGCAGCAAATGCTTCTTTAGATCAACGGGTGTATAACAAACCTTCAGTAGATCAAGTTGCGGCGATTTGCATAGACAGAAACAATCCAAATATCCCATTTGAAAGAGATATTGTAGTACACGAACATTTCGGAAACAAACATCGAGTAAAACATTATTATGGATGTTATGATCCTCTATAGTATCCATTGATTCTACCAAATGGTGAAGGAGGTTGGCATCAAGGAATAGTGAAATCTCGCAATCCAAATATCGCCATTCCTACATATACAACAACAGCTACCAACATATCCCCTCGATCATATGCCAGTGCAACAGAGGTTTTGAACAATGAAGAACAAGGTTAGCACATTTACATTCTGCCATCAATCAAGTAATTCACCCCCCACATATAGTATAATAACAAACTCAATTAATTTTCAGACTAACAGCTTCATATGGAGAACATATCTAAGGCAACAAATATCAAACAACAACAACATATGTAATTGCTTAAAAAACATGTTCGAGAGGGTTAGTAATTAAATTCAATGAATGTGGTAAACTAACACAACTACATGCAAAGAAATATATTCTACTCTAATATACTTGTGAACGTGATATGGTAATAATATAATATTCAAAGAAGGCCACACAGACCTCATGATAAACTGCACTCAAAACTAAACTTATTTAAATTATTTGTAGGTGTACGACGAGAAACAAGAGGTTCTGTTTCATGCAGAGAGTACTACTGCTATAAACTACAAGTACGAACGAATGAAAAAAAAAATTGTTGCTATCTGGTAGATTGTTACAACAATTTGTAGTGGACATGTACATAAAATTGGAAACCACGCAACTTGAATATTATAGATTTGGACAATAAAATTACAGAAGAGAGATATTACAAGGTATCGTTGATAGTGTTACGGCAGCCGAATGCACAGGAGAGAAGGTCGAGAAAAGGGTCTTACCACCAGGGTCATTCATTGGAGGCCCGAAGGATATGCGACGACGCTATATGGATGCTATGGCACTGGTACAAGAGTATGGAAGACCAGATCTATTTATCACCATGACGTGTAACCCTGAATCGACAGAGATTCAAGAACAACTATGTGCGGGGCAAGTCGCTCAAGATCGTCCATATTTGGTGACTAGAGTGTTTAGGGCAAAATTGCAGGACCTGAAAGACCAAATATTTAAAAAGGAAATTTTTGGCCTGACGGAAGCACATGTTTTTGTAGTTGAATTCCAGAAGAGAGGCCTACCATATATACACCTACTACTAATTTTAAAAGAAGGTCATAAAATAAGATCAGCAGATCAGTATGACCAATATATTTCGGCAGAGTTGCATGCTAAGGATAAGCAGCCAAAATTACATGAATTGGTTATTAAGCATATGATTCATGGCCATGGTGGTATAAAACGACAATCAAGTCCATGTATGAAGGACGGACAATGTAAGTTTCACTACCCCCGAGTATTCAACAACAAAACAATACAAGGGAGGGATGGATATCCTATTAACCGAAGAAAAAATGATGGGAGGAAAAGTGAGGTTTGAGGAATGAAGATGAATAATCAGTGGGTTGTCCCTTATAATCCGCATTTATTGAAGAGATATAATTGCCACATTAATGTAGAGGTTTGCTCAGGTGTTAAAGCAATAAAGTACCTGTACAAGTATATATATATAAAGGACATGATAAGTGTGAAGTTTACATTGAGTCAGACGAGGGTGAAAAATTCATAGATGAAATTTGAAGCTTTCAAGATGCACGTTAGGTGTGACCACCTGAAGCAATGTGGAGGATTTACGAGTGTACTCTAAGCGAAATTCAACCAGCTGTTATTAACCTACAACTACATCTACCCGGTAAACAAGCAGGTACCCTAAAACATATTATCAGATAGTATAAATACAAGTCACAGTTCTCCAATCAAAGCGATTAATATTAATAATAAGCTTCTGTTTTAAAATGTAGTCTACTATTGGAAGAAGCAAAATCTTCAAAATATTGCACGCTCCCAGTTTGTACATCAAACTATGCTTACTGAGTATTTCAGGATGTGCTTGAATGACACTGACACTCGCAATTATCTATATAGAGAATTCCTCAAGCATTATGTTTGGAATTCCCAATCTAAAGTTTGGACTAAAAGAAAATTGCGCTCCGTGATCGGCAGAATAATGTTGGTAAGTATTACACTTTGATATGTGGTATTTATGCATTAAACAGTAAACTAACTAGGATGATCGAAATCACAGCTAATCCTACAAAAGGGAAAAGGTATTACGAGAGATTATTATTGAATCATGTTCGAGGTCCGACATCATTAGAAAACTTACTCATTGTTAATGGAATACATTGTCATACTTTCGAAGAAGCTGCCAAGGAAAGAGGTTTATTAGAATCAGATGACAGCATTTCAGAATGCTTACGCGAGGCTGTAAACTTCAAGATGCATGTAGCTCTTCGAATGTTGTTTGCGACAATTTTAGTTCATTGCAATCCAACAGATGTAAGAAGACTATGGGACACATATTATAACGATATGTCGGACGACTTACAGAGGACCCATGCCAAATCACCCGAGGCCAAACTCCAAAGTACATTAAAAAGTGTAAATTCATACTTGGAGAGTATGGGTCAAAGTGTTGCAAAATTTGATATGCCACAAATCCAACAAGAATTACACAAAGGTGACACAAATGAATGCCGAGAAATAGTAGAAGAAAGGTTTGTGAAGGTGCCAACAGAAGATATGGAGGCACAATCAAAGTTGAATAAACAACAAACGCAAGCATTCAAGACTATCTTGCAAAGGACCGACTCTGGAACACCATTATTATTCTTTGTAGATGGACCGGATGGAACTGGAAAAACATATCTATATCGGGCATTTCTGGCACATATCAGATCAAGAGGTATGATAGCATTGGCATCTGCCAGCAGTGGAGTACCAGCAACAATCTTACCGGGAGGCCGTACAGCTCACTCGAGATTTGGAATACCTCTACAAGCTAATGAATCAACAATGACAAATATGTCAAAACAAAGTGGCGGGGTTAAACTTATTAAACAAGCCAAACTAATAATATGGGACAAAGCACCAATGGCTAAGACACACGCAATTGAAACAGTCGACAAAAGCTTTCGTGATATAATGGAAAAGAATGTACCTTTCGGTGGAAAAGTAATGGTATTTGGAGGTGACTTTCGACAAGTGCTACCGGTGGTTCCAAAATCAACACGAGCAAAGACAGTGGATGCATGTTTGGTAAGGTCATATTTGTGGCCTTTGATGGAAAAAATTCATTTAACATCCAACATGAGGGCAAGAACAGATCCAAATTTTAGCAACTTCTTGATTCGTATTGGAAACGGAGAAGAGAACATAATACGGGATAATTTAATACTACTACCACAACAAATAGTGGTCCACCCAACTGGTCAGGGTAAGGCAGAAGAATGCTTGGTAAGGGAAATTTTTAAAGGGCTACAACAGAATTACAGATCGACAAAGTTTATTACTGAAAGGGAAATCTTAGCAAGTTGAAATGAATTTGTAGATAATATAAATGAAATGATGATTACTCGATTCCCAGGAGAAACCAGAACATATATCAGTTTCAAGTCGGCTGAAGATAATACCAATAATTACTATCAAGAAGAATACCTAAATACATTAACTCCAAATGGTCTGCCGCCACATAGGTAAATCCATATACTCAATCTGTCGTTAACATTTTAATTATTATAGTAGTTTGAATTCCTGTACCAGATCAACAACAAAGGTGTGGTAAAATAAATAACATCATATGTATCTTTAAATTCAACATATTAGGTTAGTTTTGGAAGAGAATGCGCCTATCATGATGCTGCGAAATTTGGACCCATCAAATGGGTTATGCAATGGGACACGATTGATTTGTAGAGGCTTTGACAACAATGTCGTGCATGTAGAAATAACTACAGGAGAATTTGCAACAAAGCAGGTGTTTATACCAAGAATCCAATTATCGCCGCCTGAGAATGAAGGATATCCTTTTCAATTTATTCGGAAGCAATTTTCAATACGTCTATGTTTTGACATGACAATAAATAAGGGTCAAGGTCAAACCATACCTAATGTGGCATTATATCTTCCCCAACATGTTTTCTCCTATGGGAAACTATATGTAGCATTATCAAGAGGAATCTCAATGGCAACAATAAAGGTATTGGTTATGGCTGAACAACCAGATATGGGGACAGGGACATATGCAAGAAATATCGTATACAAGGAAGTATTAGGTTAGCGACGCTTTCAATCTTTAGTAGCGTAATCAAGTTGGAACAAAAATAACTTATTACATGTAGCTAATGAAAATGTCTTTGGTCATATTTATAGGTCCGGTTGAAAAAGAGACAAGCTAACCATCAAAATGCAACTTCTGAAGCAAATACAACTATTGTGAAAAATTTGATATTGATAATTAGGATACAAATGACTTCAAACTCCTGGAAGGTATCCGCTATATTAGAACAATGTCATAAACACAACCAATTGTAGCTTCGAGCAGTATTACATATCCACTTATTCATTTGAACTTCCACACCATTAAATGCATCTAATAAATTCAAGACAATTTTTGGAAATGGAGTATTATTTCAAAACACATATTTGGTAGCTAACGAACATCCATACAAACAAATCTCTTAAGGCCTATGCCATATATTGAACAAATAGAGTATGTATGCTTTAATGCTACCCAATGGTAGGCATGAACTAATATTTAGTAACTAAGAAACATACATACCAAGAAATACCTTAAAGACATATTCCATATATTGAACAAAACGAGTATTCATGCTTTAATGCTTCACAATTGAATGCATCACGAGACTAGCCAACCACGTGCAACGCACGTGCAGTGAATCTAGTATATATATATATATACATATATATATTATATATATTTCTTTTTATTGGGAGTAGTATTAAGCACCAATATCACGATGACTTTAGACAACTCAAAATCTTCATTACAATATATATCAATATGGGTGATGGATCATACTTTTTGAATGAATCCTTATTTCTTAGTGGATGTACTTAATTTAGGTGTCCTACATCCCGATAAGGTATAGGACAGTTCTGGTAGCGTGGACATTACATTATATCATCACATACTTCATAATGATGGTTGTACATTAGAGAATCTCCCTATAGAATTAAAGTTTATTTCAAATATATCAATTATTATGTTAAAGTTTAGAGATGAGAAAGTACTCTTTAAAGTTAAATGATTTCATTCTTTTAACTCATTACATTTAGTTGAGTTTATGCTTTATCTATTGCAGTTCTTTCATTCAGTTATTTTGCTTCGTCTATATTATGTATGCACACATTCAAATGTACTAATGTCATTTGACTTACATCCTTTTATGATACAAATACATGTGTTTAGAACCAGTAACGGTCACTTCGTTTGTAACACACCGAATTTGAGAACGAACCAGATAGAACACTAACGAAGGCCAACCATGAGCCGTGGATGGGACCATGGACCACAGGTGTGGTCCGTGGGTTGGCCACCCAAAAATCAGTAAAGGGTCATGGAACCACGGCCTGACCAATAGACAATCATTCAGATCATGGTCAGTGGTTGAGGGTCCATAGTTCGATACCCTAGTCCTAACTCTCTGGCGCCAAAATACGGACCAACATGATGGACTGTCGGTTAGGGTCTGTAGGTCGTGGGTCAACTTTTAGCTGAGGGGTAGTTGGGTCTTTTCCAAATTATTTTACCCCTAAACTATGTCATTTTACCAGTTTAAGCCTAATATACTATTTAGGGCCTACCCGAAACAATTATTCACAAAACCTTAGAGCAAAAAAGAAAAGAAAGAGATGCCAATTTCTCAAGGACAAGAAGGTTTTATTCAAGTTCAGCCTCGAAATCCAAAGGATTTTTCCGTGAATTTTGTCACTAGGTATGTGGGATTTCACTAGTGGATTCCTTTCATCCACTAGGTCCCTATAATTTAGTCAGATCTTTGATTCTTCTTTTTTTTTTAGACCTAGGGTTTCTAAAACCTTCGATAATTGTTGTGATTTAACTATTGTGGTATCCTAAATATAATTAGCTTGTTTCGTGGAAAGTTTGGTTAATTCATTGCGTAGTTTTTAGAACATATCTGTTGCATTCTCATATTTGAATGTTAGTATTTTGAGCTATCAAACATTATAGTTATGTTGTGTCATATATATTTTCAGCTGGGAGTAGGCTTAACACCGAGTTGGACTAGGATTCAGCGTACCCTTATAGTCCCAGAACTACGTGCCCCTACAGGATTATAAGTCCCCTCTATTGGGCATAAGATTTAGTGATCACGCCAGTCATACCTTTATACCCCTAGCAAGGTATATTGGGTCCCCTCGATGGGGGCTTATACATCGGACTCCACGTGTAGCTCACGTTGTTTATATAGGTGAATAGTAGCATCCACAGTCAAACACTTAGTGCATTTGACTAGGTTTCCTGCATTAATATCAGTTTACAATCCAGAGTTATCTTCATGAATAGTACTTGGTCATTGCATTCAACATAGCTTTTCAGTTAGGTTTCATTATATTAATATTCTAGTTCAGATTATTCCATTTTGCAGGCTTTGTTAAACTCATATATATTTGTTCAGTTTGATATTTATATCCTACATGCTCTAAACATTTTAAGCATTAAAGCATACTCTGCGGTACATCCTTTCTTGATGTAGGTTTAGGAACTCATCATTCAGTTCACTCTTAGATCGATTCTCAGTTCGCATTCATCACCTTTAGTGGTGAGTCCTCATATTTCAAGGACAAATAGACATGCTTTAATTTTTGACATTTCAGTTCAGTTTTCAGTTTGTTAGAGTTTAGGGCATGTCCCAGTAACTCAAATTAGTTAGAGGCTCTTCATACATAGTAGTAGATTCAGCTTTAGTTTTTAAGTAGTAGTTCAGTTATCACTAAAGTCTTAGTATGTTTATTCTATATTCAAACTAGTTGGGTTTCTTCCCATATTCAGTTATCCATTGTTCTAGCAAATGCATAGTACTTGTTTATTTAATTAACATTTATAGTATGCTTATGATATGCTAGACACACGGTTAGCTTAGGGTCACTCGTGATCCTAGATCTTGTGTTACGTCAAAGGGTAGCCTCGAGGGCTGAGATCACTCTACATTCCACTTAGATTTTGGTGAGGCTCCTTGTATTCTAGAGGACTTCACATTAATTTTCTAGTTAGTAGTTTTGAGATGTCGTGGGTCTTGTCCTGATATAATTTTGTAATAGTAGCGGCTTTGTAGATAGAAAGAGTCGAGGAGTCTCTCAGTACTCTCTTTCATTTAGAGATATTTCACAAACTATTATATTTATTGTAATGAGTAATGAAGAGTCCTTGATTTGGACTCATTTAGGGCTTTATTTATATATATATTTAGTGTCCTCAAATGCTTATTTTGTGCCAATAACTAATGTTCAATTCTTGATTTTCAGAAATATGGATTGAGGAACAAAGCAAGGACACCAACAGGAAAAAAGGAACAAAACTGGCGGAAGAAATGAAGATGGACTAGCCTGAGGATTGCCAAGAGCATTCGACGTGTCGCCGAGTTTCCTATAAGACTGCCTAAAGTTTCAATGTTCCAAGCCTTGAAGGAAAGAACCAAGCTAGATTTCCCAAAGTTACAGACCTTGAGGATGTTGAATGCCAAGGCAAAAGGGCGATGGAAGAGATCGAAGGGTGGCTCGTCGAGTGGTTTGGTGTGCTCGACTTTCTTCACCGAATAAGCTTTCGTAGCTTATTTTTTGGCGACTATAAATAGAGTTTTGAACATTTCAGTTTAGGATGAATTACTCTATAGAACAATTGTTAATACGTTTTGGAGTAGTTTTCTCCAGTTTTCCTTAACTTCGAAGGATTGAAGAGATTAACTTTTGAGAAATTAGAAGTGGGTCTTTGGGATTCATTAAATTGGATAGTTGTATGAATGAAATTACTATTACCTTGATGATGGATAATCAATTTGGTAACTATTTTTACCTCTTTATAATGTCTAGATAAAACACCAATTCTTGGGTGTGATTAGGTGATTATGGGTTGATTTAGCTTATGTGTATTGCTAATTGTTAGTTTAAATACTATTTAAAGTAAGTTCAATAATTAATTGTGGTTTTGCTTAGGAATTGTAGTTGCATATGCAGGTCTATGTTTGTGTTCTTGGCTTGCTCGAGAGAGTGGTTTTAGAACTAAGGTTTTTGATTGATGGTTTGTGGGTATTTGGTTGAATTGGGTTTAGCTCGAGAGAGTGAATCCTAAACCCAATTTTGCATGTTTGTTGATGTTCGAGAGAAATCACTTGATTCAGGGTAAATTTTTTGAGATAAAGTTTGCCTCTACTATAACATAGCCTACTCATTAATACCTAGCTATTTTCTAATAGTTGCAATTACCCATATGTCTATATTAACCTATAATCAATCACATCCCAAGAACCATTCTCATTATTGTGTTAATTCATATTGTTGTGACTGCTATTTGTAGTTGATATTCAAAACAAAAATCCCCATTTGACACTCGTGTCACCCCTTTATTTGAATGATGTCTTTATTTGATAACTTCTGTTCCTGTGACTGATTTGACCATGTTAATACTTCCCTATTGAATCTGAAACACGTACCACTTCCTGTAGGATTCGACCCCAACTCATTTTGTTGGGTTTTATACTGATTAACGATTGTTGACGCTTAGAATTGGATGAAGTTTCTTTGATAACATTATTCTAATCAAAATGGTGCCACTGCTGGGTAGTCGTGTTGTTTGAAATTCTTTTGCTGAAGTTGAATTTTTTTCTTGTTAGTCATAGTTGAATCTACTTATTTTTAGTTTTGGTTTTTGTGTTGCTGTGTTGAACAGAGGAAATGATCGTATATGGTAGAGACGGTAACCAAGTGGACTAACTTCCTTCAAATATGATGATTCTTAGGGATAACATTCTAAATATCCAGCACTTGGAGGGTGCGAAAATCCATGAGTTGTGGCTGAAATTTAAGACCATAGTGCGACAGTGCCCAACTCATGGAATATCAGATAAGATGCTACTGGACTAGTTCTATAGAGGTCTTGGACCTGAAAGTAGAGGAATGGCTGACCAACTTTTTTCGGGTGGTCTAATACGACAACCCTATGCAATAGTATCCCAACTCCTCGATCACATGACCAAACCCACCAAGGAGGAATAAAATAACCTGAATCTGGACAAAATGTTGACTCAGCTAGATTTCTTGGCCCCAAAGATAATGGAAGTTGTAGTAGTGTACAAAAACAAGGATAGTCACATTCCTCCTCATGAGTGTAGAAATCCCAAGGATTATAAGGGTGGACATATAGAAGATATACTCTCACTCACTCTCCACAAAATCGAAGAACACGACAGAGTGTTGAACGAGATAAAAGAGAATGTCTCAATGCTAAATCAAATGAGTGCTTCTCACTCCATATCTATTAAGCTACCGGAGACCAAAATAGTTCATATGTTGTCTCGTCTCTACCCAAGACAACAAAGGGGGTTTCCTAGTGATACTATGGCAAACCCCAATAACGAAGCTTAAATGGGTACTTGCGTAGCACCATGACGTTAAAAAAGGTGCTTCTTAAGAGGCAACCCACGTTTTGTTTGCTTTATTCTTGTTATTGATTTTAAATAACGTGTATTGATTGTGCAGGTGGAAAAGTGGAATATGTTTGAAATATGCAGGTTGGTGAGCCAAGAGTCTAGTCGGTGACTCGCTGAAAAGGTCAGCGAGCCTGACCTGGACCGTCGTTGGACTCAAGAAATAGGATGGAGTCTGTAAAACTTGGTGCCCCAAGAACGAGTCGGTGAGCCCGACTTTGTCCGCCGTTTGGACCCTCAAATTAACTGGAGGTCTTGTAAAACTTGGCAAGGTAAGTAACCACTCGGCGCCTCGTCGAGTTATTCTGTGAAATCGACTAATATCACCGAAATGCCAAGAACTAGAGGGTTTTTAAAAGGCCAAAGGTTTAAATTTCAACTCTCTCACATTCCCTCACTTTTAGCTCCATACAATCACATCAGCACTTTAGTCTTTCGATATTTTTGCATTTATTGCTTTTTTCGTTGATCTTGTGTTCAGAGTTTGAATTCTTTGCCACCTAGCATCTCAAAATCATAGTTCAGCATTAAGGGTTGGTTTTCTAAACCCCATACTCTTAATTAGAGGTTAAACTCAAATGCACTTATATAAATTTTGTTTATGTGTGATGGGCCTCTCTGAAATCATGTTTGATGTGCCATTTTGCCTATTTTAGTTTTGATATCGTGCTTTAAGTGCTTAAAATCTTAATTCCCTAAATTTTGTGCTTTAAAATTGATCATAAACTTGTGCATTGCGTTAAGTTGTTGTTGGGTCTAGTTGGGTGAATTCTAAGTAACCCCAATTGTGCTAAATGACGTGCTTTGCCCAATTATGGAGCGTTTGACGTCATTATTAAGGGTTAAAGTCATCAAATGGATCATTTTGGCCAAACAGGGGGTAGTCTCAGTACCCTGGTGGCATGGGTCATATCTTTCAGGGCTTAATTGAGTATGTATGTTGTTATATTTTGTTTTCGGGGGCTATAGGCTTGATTTTAGGAGCCTCAGTTGAAAATTGGCACGTTGGGCAATTTGGCGAACTAGGTCGGGCTCGCCGAACCACTCGGCGGTTCGCCAAAGTCCTCTTAGATCAGCTTTAATTTCTTTCATGGAATGAGTTTGGTTCTGTAACTTTCGGTGAGAAGCCTGAGCTCGCTGAGTTCACTTGGCGACTCGTCAAAAGTCTTCCTTGATCGCTCTTTCTACGCCCCTAACCCCTAAACCATACTGTAACTTTTGACAAGTTATTATGAGCTCACCAAATAGTGTCGGCGATTCGCCAAAGGGTCCTGAACATCGCCGAAAAACCATTTTGCTAGGAAATTTGCAGGTCAATCCTTTCGGCGAGCCCAATCTAGCTTGCCAAAGTTATTCGGCGACTCACCGATCATTTCGGTGATTCTTTCTGCAACCTGTATTCTGCATGTTTTCTTGAACTGCATCTAACCATTTCTGATGTGTTTTGCAGATATGGCTAGACCACAAGTAGCAGGAAGAGACATGTCGCCCCGCAAGAGGGCAGAGGGAATCACCATCAATGAGGATGAAGCTGCATCAAAGTCAAAGGCCACAAAACTTCCTAAGACATGGGTGAAGGGTAAAGGAAAAGGGAAGGAACCTGCTCCTGAGTCACCAGAGGTCAGCTTCGACAGTTAGGGAGTGTACGTCACTCACCTCACCACTTATGAGAGTGAGTTTGAGCACCAGGACCCTCAGGTTGTCATCTCTGAGGCTGAGGATGATCAGTTGATATTATCCGAGAGAGCTGACCTGCCATCCAAAAGGATGAATGATTTGACTAGGATCAGGGCACCCCAGACCACTGCTCCTCCTCCCATTCCAGATCAGGATGTGGTCCATGCACCACTTGCACAGGGTCCTCCTCCCCGGTCTATGAATAGACTAAAGGATAATGCATTGAGGACCATCATTAAAAAAAAGAGTCAGTCTACAAATGGAGTAATAGACAGATATCCAGAGATATGGTGCACCTTGAGGTCCCACAAGTTGCAGATTTTCACTAGACACTGTAGCCCTTATAGTCCTAATTGGGTCCGGGAGTTTTACAGTGTATATAGAGCTCTAGTTCAAGAAGGGAGGAGGAAGGTTGTCACATTCAAGCCAGTAGATTACGTGGTCGTCAGGGGCAAGAAGGTAAAGTGTGATAGTGATGACATCAACACACTTTTGGAGTGCACCATTAATATTTCACATGACTATCAATACATGATCAAGACAAAGTCATTGGAGACTTTGAAAAATTGGTGAGCCCCTCTGTTATCTGACGATATTCGTAGTTCGATCGAGGCTGGAGCACCCATAGAAAATAACGACCTTAACGTAGCAGCAAGGTACTTGTTTGGCTTTATTAGGAGCACCAGCATGCCATCCCAGAATGAATCTATCCTCCACCACACCAAAGAAGCCTGTCATGGTTTCATCATTGATGGGAGGAGTATAAATTTGGCTATGATCATTGACAAAGAAATGGTAATGAGGGATAGGCAGCGTCAGACATCGCTTCCATTCCCAGTGTTGATCACCAAATTGTACAGATGAGCTCGAGTTCCCCGCAATGAGAAGAAAGATGTGGAAGTGATTCCCACCTTCTCTAGTGATAGCTGGTGCATTGAGACCAAGTACTTGAAGGATGAGGTTAACAAGAAGAAGGCAACGCCGATGGATTCTTCCCCGGCTGTGGACATTGAGACTATACTTGCAGAGGTAGTATTAACTACTCTGGCCACTATGCCTTCAGGTATATCTAGTGTTGCTCCTTCCATGATTCTGAGTTCTTCTACTGATCCCCTGCCTCTTAGGTCTGCTTCTAGTTCCACTTCCTGCCGACCTCTACTCACCTAGGCTGCGATGCTATAGATGGGGCAGCTAGCCCATTCTGCTGATAGGCGTGCCTCTAGGCTTGAGGCCATAGTTCCTGGCATGATTGTGAGGGCCCTTGATGTTGTTGTGACACCTCTTAGTGTGTCTATTGAAGCCCTTGCGGCGAGGATAGCGGTGTGTGAGTGAGGCAGGGGAACACTGATGAGGTGACGACCCTAAAGGCTGAAATTGCTGAGCTGAGGAATGATGTGGACCAGCTGAGGTACACATATATGTCCATTATTTTTGGGACTGTGGAGATCCCCGACATGCCAACTGATTTAGATGTGCCTTCGTCTACCACTGGAGATGAAGTTCGAGTTGAGGAGGTGGTTGTTGATGTGTATGAGGTAGAGAAAGATGAGGAACAACTCAGTATCCAAGAGGAGACCAGATATGAGGGCCTTACAAAGGTTGAGGAGGCTATGGTAGATTTAGCCGTGCTGATTTCATTGGCAGACACATCCATGGCAAGTTCTGGTGGAGTTAGTGATGATGCTACCCCGGGCATTGATTCTCCGACACATGGAGCGATTGTGTAGATATGACCTTTATTTACCTCTGTCTCTATCATTTTTATTGACTTTTGATTAATTTTGTTGCATTTGAGGACAACTACATTTTTATTTGAGGTGGGGTGAGGTATTTCCAAACCTACCTCTAGTGACTATCCTTTGTATATATATTGGGTTTCTGTTCTTTGAATTGTGTGTTGATATCATTTTGTGGATGTTTGATCTTATGGCTCCTTGTTATGAATGAAAATGGTTTTAACCCTTCTGGAAAAAATTTCCACTCTTATTGTGTTTGAATGTGGTTGTTCTTGTGCAAATTTGAGTACTAGTTATGATAAATACCGATGACTGGAATAGTGCTCTTAATCTAACTAAAATGAATGCACGGCTATGATCCGGCCAAATTAAGTTGCATAGACAATGTGTGAATTTTTTGCATCTCGTTGTGACTAGCCGATTTCGAATGAGTCTCTTGTGATGAACATTCAACACTAGCAAAAGTGTGGACTATCGTTTGATATTGGTGCCAATTCCTTGTGTGATGAGCTTACCGTGAACCTTGTGTGATAACACCTAGAATTTTCCCCGTTGGTCCGGTTTACTAAGTGATGCAAGCTCTTGAAATGATATTAGGCAACAATTTTGAAGAGTGAAAATTTTTGACAACATACCTCTTTTGTGGCCGACCTTGTGAGATGTGTGAACCTTGCTTGAACCCCATTTAAGCCTTATCCTTTTCTTGAAAGAAACTTGAACAAATGTGACCCCTCTTTATACATTCATTCACCCACAACTCTCATGAAGTGTAGTTTATTTGAATAACCAACTTAGGCCAAAAGCCTAAGTTGGGGTGTGGTGAAAAGAGAAGGTAAATCAAGAAATGTGAAGAATTCCCCTTTTGAGTCATGATCTTAAAAAAGATGGAACCCCTCCATATAAAAAAAAAAAAGAAAGAAAAAGAAAAAGAATGAAAAAGTTGTGAAGTAAAGTTTTGAAGGTTTCAAGAAAAAGGGGGTATTCGAAAACTCATTGAAAGTTGAATAATGGGGTGAATTTTGAGCATGAGTCAAATGTTAAAGGAAAGGAAGAAAGTGATGTTCACACCACATTTCATGACGGTAGCAACCACTAGGCCCAAATGATCATACCCTTACAGTTATCCCCGTTGCAAGCCTTGAAAAGACCTTTTTGATCTTGAGCAAGCTGAATCGAATGTTGATTGGAAAATAAGGGCAAACTTTTGGGTGAAGTCATGCATGTGTTCATCTTTGTGAGTGTGAGAGTTGGATGTGATTTAACTATAAATTTTTGAAGAATTATGTGTGAATATTCAATCATCTTTGTTGTGAGGGAATTTGAGTATCTTTGTTGAGCTTAAACTTGCATTTGAAGCAAGTATTGTGAACTTCAGCATCTTTGATATTGTTGAATCACAATTTGAATATTTGAGTACACAATTGATCCTTGCATAAGTAATTTGAGTCTTTTTGTGTGCATTCATGACTGAGTCTTTTGTAGCACTGTTTGAGACATCCTTTTTGAACTGCTGAACTTGAGTTATTTGAGAACAAGCAAAAGTTTAAGTTGGGGGTGTTGATGAATCCTAGATTTGGACTCATTTAGGTCTTAGTTTATATAGATTTAGTGTCCTCAAATGCTTATTTTGTTCCAATAACTAATGTTAAATCATTTATTTTCATGAATATGGATTGAGGAACAAAGCAAGGACACCAACAAGCCAAAAGGAACAAAACAGATTGAGGAAATGAAGATGGGCGAGCCTGAGGATTGCCAAGATCATTCGGCGTGTCGCCAAGTGGCCTATCAGACCGTCTAAAGATCCAATGTGCCAAGCTTGAATGAAAGAACCAATATTGAGATTAAAATGAGTAGTCGGTAAATCGCCGAGTGATTCCACTAAGCAAAGATAGATCACCCAAAGTTATAACCCTTGAGGATGTTGAATTCCAAGGCAGAAGGGCGATGGAAGAGATCAAAGGGCGGCTTGCCGAGTGGTTCTGTGAGCCTGACTTACTTCGCCGAACAAGCTTTCGGGGCTTATTTTTTGCGACAATAGATACGCTTTTGAGCATTTCAGTTTAGGATAAATTATTCTTTAAAAAAATTGTTAATAAATTTTGGAGCAGTTTACTCTGGTTTTCCTTAGTTTTGAAGGATTGAAGAAATTCACTTTTGAGAAATTGGAAGTGGATCTTCGAGATTCTTCAAACTGGAGAATTGTAAGGATGAAATTACTCTTACCTAGTTGATGGATAATCAATTTGGTAACTGTTTTTATCTTTTTTATAATGTCTAGCTAAAACCTTAATCTTTGGGGTGTGATAATGGGTTGATTTAGCTTATGATTATTGCTAATTGTAAGTTTAAATGCTATCTAAAAGTGAGTTCAATCATTAATTGTTGTTTAACTTAGAAATTGTAGTTGGAAATGTAGTTCTATGTTTCTGTTCTTGGCTTGCTCGAGAGAGAGGTTTTAGAACTAAAGTTTTTTATTAATGGTTTGTGGGTATTGGGTTGACCTGGGTTCAGCTCGACAAAGTTAATCCTAAATCTGATCCCACACATTCAACTCGAGAGAGTGAATTTATTATGGTGTGGGCTGCTCTTATTTTGCATGCTTGTTGCTGTTTGAGAAAAATCACTTTATTCGGGGTAAATTGTTCGAGAGAAAGCTTACCTCCACTATAGCGTAGCCTACTCACTAATACCTAGCTATTTTCTAATAGTTGCAATTACCCATATGTCTATATTAGCCTATAATCGATCACATCCAAAGAACCCGTCCCATTATTGTTAATTCGTTTTGTTGTGACAGTTGTTTGTATTTGATAATCAAAACCAAAATCCACATTCGACATTTGTGTCACCCCTTAATTTGAATGATGTCTTTATTCAATAACATTTGTTCCTATGACTGATTTAACCATGTTCATACTTCCCAATTTAATGTGAAAAACGTATCGCTCCCTGTGGGATTCGACCTCAACTCATTTAGCTGGGTTTTATACTGATTAACGACCATTGACGCTTATAATTGGATGAAGTGTCTTTGATAACGTTATTCATCAAGTACTTTCGAACATTCGAGTTGATTATTATTTTGAGAATAAATTATGTTTTAATCCTATTTTTTCCTGAGTTAGCTTTTTGCTTGAAGTAAGCTAGGATGAGGGTTCACTTGTGGACAGACAATGGTTCTCGAGTGTCGGTCACATCCAGGGAGTTGGTTCTGGTCGTGAAAGATTGTCCTGGTGACAAATGAAAACCTAAAAACATCTTTTTCTTCTTGCTACTTCAGTTCTGATTAGTAAATGAAGCAAAAAAACATAAAATATAGCATCTTTAGAATGAGCACTCCTCAATCCTTGGCCTGTTGAAACAAGATTCAAGTTTCTTTGTTTTTTTATATATCAAATATTATTTCATAAATAAGCAAGACAACACAAGGACCAGGAAAAAGAGAGAAAACAATCACTTTTACCTTTAGTATAAGACAATATTAATATAGGCCAAAGATAGAGAAGATAAAGAAAATGCCTCGTTTTTATCACAACTAAGTATCAAGTTTTAATAGAGTAAAGTGCAAAGTATCCCTTACGTTCACTCCCAGTCTCACCCTTGAGAAAAGTAGAAATAATAAAATCACCATGAATCGATGGATTTGAGTACATTAATTTGATGGCCAACTTTACTGGCTTTCAACTTTGTTTGCAATATATGCATCTTTCCAAATCTAGAACACAGAATTTTACAGTATTCTTTGTCAGCTTTAAGTGGCTATAGCTAAATCTCGAAGAAAATGTAGTTTTCCTTAGCATACAATATTGTACAAAGATTCCACTGTCCTTTCTTTCTTCTACAATTATAGTTACAAGTCACAACATGATTAAGAAAGGCATTCATCCAAATATTATTACATAAAATTCAATTATTTAAGGTTCTTGTAATTTTGCCGATCGAAAGAAGTTAATAAGGTACTAATACATCATGATGTCTATCCTAGTGTCTATACCTATAATATATTACTCGATGCCCTTTGCAAGGAAGATAGAGTGGAGGATGCCAAAGCTATCACTAAATGTATAATATAAAAGACCATTGATCTTAAGGTAGTAAAATACAACACATTTATAGGTGGATATTATTTGCAAGATCGGTTACATGAAACAAAAAGAGGTGTTTGATTCTATGGTGTTGAGGGGTGTTCAACCTGACACGACTAGCTACAACAATTTAATGAATGGTTATTGCAAACGAAGGGAAATAGACAAAGACATAGATCACATGAAAGATATGCGTCTAAATTAATCTATACTTGAAAGTGTAAGATACACTACTGCTTTTGCAGGTATTATTTTGAGCAGAGACTCTCTCATGTGCCAAAAATGTATATTAAGATGCATATTTTAGAATTCAATCCCATTTTGTGGTCTGAGAAAGTAGAGAAAACACCACATTTCTACAACATCACCACCTTAAAATGTAGAAATTTGTATCATATCTATCAAATCTACCTGATTCACTAACAACAAATAAATCAATTCAGATGTTAATTAATCTAGTAAAAAAATGAGTTACTAGCAAGTTTTCCTCCATATGAGCGTTATTTAATAAGATTATCTACATTGAAACTCTTAAAATTCGATATTTAGGGAAAATTAAAAAATTAAAATAGTTAAAACCCTTAAGAAGAGTGGAAGCTTCTCCATGATGAAAGACATAGGACAATAAGCCGATCGAAGTCTTCTTTTGCTCCAAAATAAACGAAGACTTGAAACTTTCTAGAAACAATTCAAACTTGAAAAACAAAACTTTGTTGATTTACAAATTGAAAAATGCATGAAAACGAGGAAAAATAACTCACAAATCTGATGGCTCATCTTTAAAGCTTTAGGTGTCTAAATTAGGGTGCAATCATTGAATTGAGAAAATATGGAGAAGTGATAGAGGAGAAGAGAGGTTTGGATTCAGAGCGTTGGGGACTTGATTGTGGATCATATATATATATATCTCTTAACCAAAAACTAAAAAGTTAGTAATAATACTTAACATAAATTGAAGATGCCAACTGTCACGACCCAGGGTACCCCGTTGATGTAACATGGCACATAGAACTCAGAAAGGGCCCCATGTAAGCCACTTTGCATATCATAACATAAAGCATTAGAACAATAAAATTACAAACGCATATCAAGTCTAAACTTTTCATAAAGGAAAGAGGAAGTCTAGACTTGTCTCATTATAGCCATCTATTACAATACTTGAATCAAATAGTGTCAAAGCCCATACAACATAGTCCGAAAAGAAAATACAACAAATGACTACTAAAAGATAATATCCGTCCTCAAACCTTGAGGAATCACCAACAAGCTAGGAGAAGAAGCAATTCAAGCTTCTAGCCACAATGGTTAGCACCTTGAGAACCAGACCCTACACTTGGAGAAAATGTAGGAAAAGCATGGGCTAGTACAAAAATGCACTAAGTATGATAGTCATGCATAAAAACATTGAAAACATGCAAAAGGGATATTTTAGTTGAATGGATGCAATTTACTAATTTTGTACATCATCATGAAAATGGTGAAAAAACATAAGTCATAAACATAGTAAACATATGGATCATCATAATATAAGAGAACCTACCATAATCACCCTCAAAGCATACTTGTGCAATGTATGAATAACACCCCATAATCTCACCCATGCTAAGTAAAGCTTATTGAGTAACCATAGTTCATAATTCATATTCTAGTTGTGGGAATAAGCCTTAACCAACACACACCATGTGAGCTAACATGGAATCTGGTGACTCCTTCACCAAAAAGGGTTACTCTACTTGCCTAAGGTAGAACCATACTCTTAGCTTAGGTGGATCCATTTTTCTAACTAACCTACGGGGGTACGTAGTTTATGGGATAAGGAGATTGATACTATATAACCGACATCTACTAACGTGAGGGTTTCCATCACCTATCAATAACCACTCAGTGCTAAGCATTAATTCCCACGGAGTTCATATTAAGTCTTGAATTAAATTAAATATTCATAGAAGAGGTATTGACACTCAATCAAACATAAATCAAAAGATATATCATTAGATCATGCGTGAGAATAACCTTTTACCGTCCATGTCTAAATATTGATTCAATAGGTGAGAAAGCCTTTCAACCTTAGAAGCATTATATTGCTGTGAGAAAACCTTTCATATCATATCATATTCATGCATAAGTGTGTATTTGAGAATAACATTTCAACAAACAACAACTAGATCGTGACCATAATCACTTTACTCTCAAAGTGTTCTTAAAGCATATACATAAATCTCATAATCATGCATAATCATGCATAATCATACTGTACCCTTCAAGGACCGAAGATCATATTCAATCAACACATCTAGAATTCATTACATTAGACATGGATGATAACATGATTCAAATAACTTAATTACTACAAGCATAATCTCATATTCTTCTTTCATCAATTCACCCACATCACAAGGTCATAAATTGGAGATATGGGGATTTCATGGATTGTTGGGGATTTCAACATAACAACCATAATAAATAATCTATTCAATCATAATATAAAGTAATATAAACATTACAATAGTTTTTGAAAGGAATCTGTGATTGGAGTCAAACCCTAGTTTTTGTGAAATTTTTATCTTGAAATAGGGGTTTTGAAAGGGCTCCATAAATGAAGGCTATCCATGGATGAAGAGCTACCATAACTTAGCAATGAAATCCAATGAAATTTAGTAGAAACCTTGCATCTTCAACCAAGAAATTTTTTTTAAAGGGGATTTGGGTCTTTCTTTTGGGGTTTGGAATAATGACGAGGTTGACTAAATTTAGGGGTCTTAAATCAATATATAGTTAGTCTAAATTAGAGTAAAACAACGTCACTTAATATTAATTAAAACCAGAAAACCCCAAAGTTCCCATACACTTAACTGCCAAAAAGCAGTTTCGGGCCTCACCCACGACCCCATGACCACGGACCCACATGGCGTGCTGTGAACCGTGATCTTGATAGAGAATTTTTGGCCAAATACGACCCACAGAGGTACGGACCGTGTACCCACCCATGGGGTGTGGGTCCTGGTCTCGTGGGTCACTTCCTCAAGAGGCCTCTATGGTGTCCATCTACAGGCTGGACCACGTGGCGTGGGTGGACCTACGGGCCATAGGTCCCCTTCATGGGTCATTGACCAGGAAAAATTTTGGGGTCCTTGTGGGTCCTACCTTGACGTTCCAACATAAAACCCTCTATTTTTACGTACGAGGAGTTACGTTTATGACTCTAACCCTCATGTTAGGCTCTAGTTTATCCTACTAGTTTCCAGAGTGTTACACCAACAAGTCAGAGAATGATATAGAGAGCAACTACTATATGCGATCTTCCATTAGAAACCTTTGAGAAGATTCTCTTTGCTTGGAATGCCAAGTATAGAACAAACAATAGTGAAGGCACCATCATCAAATCATTATTCCATAAACCATGGAACTCCATGAACCAACCAACAACCAACCAACCATTGTCACCATCTCTTCATGGTATTGTCAAAGAAGATGGTAATGGCTCCACCACCATGAATTCTACATATCTCAATTTTCAATCCATCATCAAAATCCCAATTTATCAGTTGATTAGGACTCGTAAAAGTAGAAAATAGAATCAGAGTTTTTTGTATTGGGGAAAATTTAAGCAGGGACATAAAATTAGCAACTTGATATTACAAAATTTTAGATTTTAGGGTTGCACGGTCAATAAACCCTGCAAATTGTACCAATATTGTAAGGGTTAATTGAACCTCTGTAATTTGATACAAGTCGTTGGGGCTGATATACCGTGAGTTTACGGTATTTTTAATACATTTCACTTAAGAGTTTGTGTATCTAGGGTCATTTTGTATTGTTATTGATATGTTCTTATCATGTTCGCAAGAAATAAGTTCAGACGTGGGAGTTAGGAGATAGCTGAAGAAATGTTGTAGAAAAAGCCACCTACGGACATGACCTACTGACCGTAGGTCAAGTCACGGTCCGTAGGTGAAGGGCGTAGAGTGATGGGAAAGGCTTGAAGAAAATATCAGGGAATTATTGACAATTATGGAACCACGACCATGATCGACGGACCGTAGGTTGATCTACGCCCCGTACTGCTGCTCCGTCAAATGGTTCAGAAAAAGGGGTTGCAGTACCTAATTTCAAAAGTCTAAGTATGAAGCTACAAAGGAGGATCCACGAACGGTAGATCGATTCACGATCCATACTATTGATCCGTCATTTGTTACTCAGACTTGGGGTTCCAAGTTGTTGAAGGATTGTCTAAGTATGCGACCACGGAAGGGACCTACGGAGCATAGGTCAATCCATGGTCCGTAGGGCAGTGTCTTCAACTGCAACCGCGTCCAGAAACGAGTGCACGCGTTAGAACTCGCCTTGTTATTAATTGCCGGACCAAGGAGGTAGTTCATAAGAAAAGAATTATCAACATAGATTTAGTGTGATACTATCTAATATTCTAGTGTCAATTGATGCGAGGGTGTAAACTAAGCCATACACTAATGTGATGTCTAATATGAGGTAAAGGTAAGGGTTAGTAAATTATACACAGGTAGCCGAACTAAGGTGCGGGGTGAAATTCTCTAGTTGCCGGACCAAGGAATTAGAGATACCAAACTTATCATGTTTCATGTAATACACTAGGAAAGGATTGTGATTACTATTATTACCGCATTATGAGATTATGGGGAACACATATGCCCTAGTAAATTTCTCTCATTAATAACAACAAAGTTGAATCTTTCTCTCTTGTTACTTAACTACAAACA
>JAJOOI010014102.1:0-83041 GCA_029582585.1 Solanum bukasovii
AGAGTGTGTGTTTTCCCAAAGTTTGGTCTCATGAGATGGGAGCTTTCACATAGTACAGTTAAGGTTTCTAGTAGCAATTGGTTTAACGTTTCAAAGACGCTTCATCCAATTCTAAGTGTCAACGATCGCTAGTCAGTATATAACCCCACTGAATGAGTTGGGGTAGAATCCCACAGGGAGTGATACGTGTTTATGATTTAATAGGAAAGTGTGAATATATTCAAATCAGTAATAGGAATCTACATTATTGAATAGAAACATAATTCAACTCAGGGGGTGACATGAATGTCAAATAACAGGGGGGTTTGGTTTGAAATTGGTAACTACACCAGTAACAATACGATATACGAATATGAGACGGGTTCTTGGGATGTGATTTGATTATAGGCTAATTTAGACAAATGAGTAATTACAACTATTATCAAATAGCTAGATAGTAGTGAGTAAGCTAGACTATAGAGGAGATAAATTTTCTCTTGAACAATTTACCCTGAGTCAAGTCGATTTCTCTCGAACATCGACAATCATACAAAATAAAAACAACCCACACCTTAGTCCATTCACTCTCTAGAGCTGAATGTATGGAATTGGATTTAGGATTCACTCTCTCGAGCTGAACCCATGACAACCCAATACCATTAACTATCAATCAAAAATCTTGGTTTTAAAACCTCTCTCTCGAGCATGCCCAAAACACGAAGGTAGAACTGCATTTGTAGCTACAATTCTTAAATTAAACCACAATTAATGATTGAACTCACTTCTAAACAATATTTAAACTAACAATTAGCAATACCCATAAGCTAAGTAAGCCCGTAATCACATAATCACACCCCAAGAATGGGGGGTTAGCTAGATATCATAAAGAAATAAAAATCGTTACCACATTGTGTTTCCATCAACTGGGTAAGATTGATTTCATCTTTACAAAGGCCCAAATCCAAGAATCGCAAAGACCCACTTTCAATTTCTTTAAAGTGAAAAACTTCAATTTTCCAAAAGCTAAGAAAAAAACTTGTCTCAATACTCAGAGTTTAATATCCAAATTACTATAATGATCTTTAAGAATTAAATTTCATCCTAAACTTAATGTTTGAAAATGTATTTATAGTCGTCAAAAATATGCTATGAAGGGCCATTCGGTGCAGTATGTCGGGCTCGCCGATCAGCTCGGCGATCAGCCCTTTGGTCAATGTCCTCGCCCTTATGCCTTGGCCTTTAGCTGCCTCACGTTCTATAACTTTAGGTGATCCAACACTGCGTTGCGAAATCACTCGGGGTTCCACCAACTACTCCTTGCTATCACCGACTTGGTTCTTTCCTTCGGTCAGAGCTTGGCACACTAGGAACCTCGGTCACGGGCCTCTTGGCCTTACCTTTGCCTCTCTTTGGAGGCTCTATCCTACCCTTCGTAGGAGGATTGGCTCCCTCTTCATTTATCACGATTCCCCGTACTCTTTTACGGGTAGTCATGTCGAAGTTGGTTCTGGCCATATCTGCAAAAACATCAAAAAGAGTTAGAATCATGTAGTGAAGAGTTGTAGAAAAATGTTCCAGACAGAATCACCGAATCGGTCGGCAAGTAACTGAATCACTTTCGCGAGCCAGATCGAGCTCGCTGAAAAGATTGGCTTACAATTTCCTAGAAAAATTGGCAAGTCGGAGATGAGAGAGGCCTTTCGACGAATCAGTGACAGCATTCAGCGAGCAAGGGCTAGCCCACCGAAAGGTACAGTATATTTTAGGGAATAGGGGCGCAGAAAGGGCGATACAGAAGACTTTCGGCGAGTCGCCGAGTGCACTCGACGAACTTAGGCTTTCCTCCGAAGTTACATAACCCAAACTTAAAAATTGCCTAAAATTAAAGGCAATAAAGGGGGATTCAGCAAACCACCGAGTGGTTAGGCGAGCTCGACCCAACTCGTCAAACACCCCAACGTGCCTACATTCAACCCCAACTTCTAAAATTCAACCCCACAACCCCCAAAAACAAAATCAAAGCACACACTAGATGAATTAGATCAAGAACCCTGGTATCCATGCCCCCGGGATACTCGGATTTTTCTCGGTCTTAGCCAAATTTGGCAATTTGACAACTTTAGCCCTTAAGAATGACGTCAACCACTCTATCATTGGGAAAAAAGTATCATTTAGAACAAATGAGGGTTACTCAGACTTCACCTGACAAGACCCAACAACAAATTAGCACAACCCAACAATTTTGAACAATTTTAAAGCATAAAAAATTTGGGAAATCGACAATTAGGCAAGTTAGGCATGATAATCAATTTAAAACAGGCACATAATCACACATTTACGATTCAGAGAGGCCCATCACACATCACTAATATAAGAACAATTGCAATGGAGTAAAAATTTGTAATTACAAGTTCAGGCTTCGTAAAACCAACCTTTTACGCCGAATATATAAGTTGAAATGCTAGGCGGCAAAGATAACCAACTCTGAACACATAATCGATGACTAATAGGTTGTAAAAACATGAAAATATAGAAAAATATAGTGCGGGTGTGAGTTTGGGAAGTTGAAAAGTGAGGGAATGTGAAAGAGTTCTATCTTTTGAACCTTTGGCCTTTAAAACTGTCCAGTTCTCGCCCTTTCGACGACGTTAAGTTTGCTCAGTGACACACCTAGTGGGCACTTACCTCGCTGAGATTTACAGGACCTCCAATTATGTGGGGGTCAAAATGGTGGACCAAGTCGTGATCGACGACCCATTCAGCGACAGGCCGATTTGTTCCTCAGCCTGCCGAGTTTTACAAACTCTAATTTCAAAATTTCTTGAGCCCAATGGCGGTCCATGTCGGGCTCGCCGACTTCTTCGGCACTTTCACCGACTGTACATGTTGCTCGCCAACTTACACTTTTCTCCACATTCCACACTTTAACCTGCACAATCAACACACGATTATTTCAAAAACAAAAACAAAGCAAATAAAGGTTGGGTTGCCTCCCAAGAATCGCCTTAGTTAACGTCGTGGCAAGATGGAAGTCCCCACTTAAGTTTCATTCTTAGGGATTGCCTAAGTGTCTCTAGGCAACCCTATTTCTTTGTGTGGGTAGAGACAACACAACACTTGACCTAGTTGGGACTCCAGTAGCTGAATGAACGCGGAGTGGGAGGTTGTCATCTAATTTAGCATTGTGACATTCTCACTTATCTCTTTCAACACTCTGTCGTGTTTTTCAACTTTGTGATGAATGAGTAAGAGAACCCCTTCTATTTGCCCACCCTCATGCTCCATTGTCCTTCGATGCTAATGAGGGGGAATGTACTTATCTTTTTTTTCTGGTATATTACTTCCAGTTCCTTGACCTTTTTGGCCAAGAGATCAAGCTGACTCAACAATGTGGCAAAGTCTTGGTCCTTCTCTGTCTCCTAGTTGGGCTTGGCCACACAATCAATGAGTTGGGCTGCTGTTTCATAGGGTTGTCGTATTAAACAACCCGAAGAGAGTTGGTCAGCCTATTATATTTTCGGGGCCAAGACCTCTGCAGAATTATCTGGAATTTCATTAGTAGGGCTTTGCTGCAAGAGGGCCTTAAATCTTTGCGACAACTCATACATGGTCTCATCCTCCATTTGCTTGAAAGTTAGAATGTTATCCATAATAATCATCAATCGCAAATGAGGGTGGACCATTGGGTCACCGTTGCTATAAGATATGCTCAATTTCTCTTTCCAACAAGCAACACAAAAACCAAAACTAAAAATAAGTAGATTCAACTATGACTAACAAGAACAAAATTCAACTTCACCACAAGAATCTCAACCAACACCACTCCCCGTTAGCGGAACCATTTTGATTTAACGTTTCAAACACACTTCATCTAATTCTATGTGTCAACGATCTCTACTCAGTATATAACCCAACTAAATGAGTTGGGGTCAAAACCCACAGGGAGTGGTACGTGTTTAAGATTCAATAGGAAAGTATGAATATATTCAAATCAGTCATAGGAATAGACATTATCGAAAAGAAACATAATTCAAATCAAGGGGTGACACGAATGTTAAATAACATGGGGTTTTAGTTTGTAATTAGTACCTACAGTAGCAATAAGCAATACAAAATATGAATATAAGATGGGTTCTTAGGATGTGATCTGATTATAGGCTAATATAGACAAACGGGTAATTACAACTATTAGTGAATAACTAGATAGGAGAGAGTAAGACTATAGAGGAGGTACATTTCTCTCTAACAATTTACCTCGAATCAAGTCGAGTTCTCTCAAACATCGACAAACATATAAAATAAGAACAACCCCCACCTTAGTCCATTCACTCTCTCGAGCTGAATGTGTGGAATTTGATTTAGGATTCACTTTCTCGAGCTGAATGTGTGGAATTGGATTTAGGATTCACTCTCTCGAGGTGAACCCATGACAACCCAATACCCACTAACCATCAATCAAAAATCTTGGGTTTAAAACCTCTATCTCGAGCAAGCCAAAAACACGAATGTAGAACTGCATTTGCAACTACAATTCCTAAATTAAACCACAATTAATGATTGAAATCACTTGTAAGAGACATTTAAACTAACACTTAACAATACCCATGAGCTAAATCAGCCCATAATCACATAATCACACCCCAAGAATTGGGGTTTTAGCTAGACATCATAAAAAGATAAAAATTGTTACCAAATTGTGTTTCCATCAACTAGGTAAAATTGATTTCGTCTTTACAAAGGCCCAAATTGAAGAATCTCAAAGACCCACTTTCAATTTCTCAAAAGTGAAAATCTTCAATTCTTCAAAAGCTAAGGAAAAACTTGTCTCAATACTCAAAGTTGAATATCCAAATTACTCTAATGATCTTTAAGAATAAAATTTCATCCTAAACTTAATGTTTGAAAATGTATTTATAGTCGCAAAATATATACTGTGAATGGCCATTCGGCGACTCACCAAAGGGACTTGGCGATCACCAGGCTCTCTTTTCTTCATTCTTTCAGTTCGCTTCGTTCCTTTTAGAAAATTAGTGTCCATGCTTTGTTCCTCAATACATATACCTGAAATCAAGGGTTTTTCATCAGTTATTTGTACAAAATAAGCATTTGAGGACACTAAATCATTGTAAATAAAGCCCTAAATGAGTCCAAATCTCTAACTCATCAGCAATTTCCATATCCAATGAACTAAGACATGCTTAAAGAAGGAGCTTATAGTGTTAACAAGCATAAATGAACTAAGACTTACTTAATGAAGTACCTCATAGTGTTCAAGAGTATAAATGGACTTAGACATGCTTAAGGTAGTATCTCATAGGGTCCATGTGAATAATGACCTTATACATACTAAACGAAGTATCTCATAGGGTTCAACCTATAAAAAACTAAGATGTGCTTATGAGAGTACCTTGTATTGTTTTAAAATTAAAGAGAGGAACTAGGTTCCAAATCAAGAAGTATTAGTATGAGGACCTAAAAGTGGTACTTAGCATGAATAGTATTATGGGATGCTATTCATGCATTGCACAAGTATAACCTAGGGTTATTAAAGAAATGATTTGAGATAGGATTGTGCCATAGTTGCCTTCCTTTCTATAATTGACTAAAGGTGAGAGATTCCCTTAGTTATGAGAGTTAATCTAATAATATGGCCAAAGGAGGGTGAGTATGACTAAGATGACTTCAAGGTTAGGCTTAGTGTGAATGTTAGTATAGGATGCCGTTCATACATTGTACAAGTGTGCCTTGAGGTTACTTAGGAGTATAGTACCCTTATGGTAGGGAAGCTTAAGACTTGACTATGAATATAGGCTATGATTAAGATGACCAAAAAGGAATACTTGGCTTGGTGGTATTATGGGATGTTATTTTTGCCTTGCACATGTATGCCTTTAGGTTACTTGAGAGTAGTACTATTATGGTAGAGATGACTAAGAGTCAAAGAATGCTTATATGATGCTTATGTTGGAGACCTTGCTTATTATGACGATATTCTCTCTTATGCTTATTATTGATGTTTTGGGAAATATTTCATATGATTTTGGATTATGTCTTATATTGACTAACCCTTTTCTTATGCTGTTATGATTATGCTAGCTAACATATTTAGTACATTTTGTACTAATGCATACTTTGCCTACAGTCTAATCAAATGTAGAGTTTGGAGATTGAGTTCTACTCTTGGAGATAGGTTTCTAGAAGTTGAAGATCTTGGTGAGTCCTCATAGCTTCCAGGAGAAAGTCCACCATTTCCTTTATGTCTTTATTTCATGTCTTTGAGACTATTGTATGGGATGTGTCCCTAGAGTTTATTCTAAAGTTGTATTAAATTGTTTGAGACAAAGTATAGAAAGACTTCTGCTTGGTTTTATTAAAATGATTTCGATTGTAAAGAAAAGTTTTAAATTATTTGTAATTTCTATTATCTTATGTTTGGGATATGCTAAGGGCTTGTATGAGACCCCTTCGGGGGAAAGTACACCATATTACTTCTATGGGGAACCCCTGGGTCGTAACATTTTCAGTATCATTTTTTGGAATTTCAGTAACACCATTCTCATCCTTTATCTTTTTCTATCACTCTTTCAACCTCAGACGACATGGGGGGGATCAATAGTTTGTTTTCCTCAGCGAGTCGTGATTTCGATACAATGTCCATCATTTTTTGGATTAGGGATGGTGTTGCTAGGAAGTGTGCCAGGTTGGCGTGGATTCACGACACGTAACTAAACTTTTATTCAAGTTGCTTGATTGACACTGCATGGGCATCAACTTTTTCACCGATTTCAAAAAAAATAATTAAGCATCTCTTTCACATGCTCATTTGTTGCATCAAAACTCTTCATCATTTTTTGCATCATCTCCTTAATATGAGACATATTATTACAAGCATCTCTATTACCAAGGAGAACGTAGGGTCCAACCTTATTATTCCTGTTACTATAATTGTTCTGATTGTAATTGTTATCATGATTGTAATTTCAATCTCGGAAATAGTTTCCCTCATGGTTGTAGTTTCCATAGTTCTGACCTTGGTTTCCTTGACCTTGGCGCCAATTATCTCAGTTCGAACCTTGGTCCTTGGTTTGAAAACTCCCCTCGGATCATTAACGAAATTCACATCCTCCTCATAATAGTACTCCTCTGTTGGTGGTGGTGGTAGAGGTCTAGTCAAATAATTTATCGCAGTCACCTTTTATGCATTTCCACTCACATGTTTTAAGATCAAGCCATGTTCTATATTTATTTGAGTCATCTCTTCAAGAATGTCATCATCAGATTGATTTGGAGCAGTTTGGACAGCGAACGTGCTCCTACCAGTATTTGCCTTTCTAGTTCTCGATGCTTTATTGTATTGGGAAATCCTCTAAAGTTTTTCAGATATCTCCTCAAAAGTGCACTCACATATGATCCTCCAGCAATAGTATCTAACACAGCTCTTCCATTGTCATCCTGTACTTTATAGAAGTACTCCTTCAATGACTCATCATCAATGCAGTGATTCAGAACACTCCTCATGAACCCAATGAACCTATCCCAGAACTGCTTACCGACTCTCCAGGTACTAATGTAAAGTTATTCAGATTATCCGTATGATTTAATTTCTTGGACATCGAAAAATACCTTGCTATGTGCACCTTATGTAATTGGCCCCATGTATAGATCAAATTGTATGACAGCTCAGAAAACCACACAGTAGCATCACCGGTCAACGACAGTGGGAGTACTCCCAACCTTATGAAATCTATATCAAACACTGATCATCCTACACAACTTGTACTGACATTTGACAATTTACCCATGTGAGCATATGGATCTTTTGAAGTTAATCAATCAAACAACCCTCACGCTGTAAGCATTTGTATAATATTGTTGGTTACCACAAATGTGTGTCCTAGAGGTAGAGGAGGGAGATTATAAGGCCCATCTGATCTAACCGCATCATAGTGAACCTTGTAGTGATCACGAAAGCGCGGTGCTTTCGAAACATGTACCCTTTCTGCATTACGGATTAGACGGCCACCTTGAACCTGAGTGGGCACATTAATAACTACA
Organism: Solanum bukasovii; assembly: GCA_029582585.1. NCBI lineage: Eukaryota > Viridiplantae > Streptophyta > Magnoliopsida > Solanales > Solanaceae > Solanum > Solanum bukasovii. Next base: position 8,035 of record JAJOOI010014102.1, read on the forward strand.
GGAGGTTGAAATCTGGTTCCACTTCCTTGACCCTCTCTAATTGGGTTATTGTGTACCCCTTGATTAGCCATTTTCCTCACAGTTTTTCTCAATTCAGGATCGTAGGGGGTCAAGGGTTCGGCTCGACTCTGTGTACTTGGCATACACTAGAGTTGAAACCTGTAGAAAAAAAACTAAAACAAAAATATATAAACGGGAAATACTTGACTAAAGTTTAACAATGTCGTTAGTTTAATCTAAAAGTCATATTCCCCTGGAGCGACACAAAAATTTGATATGCCCAAATTAGAGTTCTCCAAAAGAAGTCTAAGCGGTCGTGCAAAATAAAGAACCCAACTTGTAGGTTAGGGTCAATCCCATGAGAAATATGGTTCACACTTAAACTTAACTCCCAATTATGTCTATTTAGTCAAAGTATTTACAACAAAAGTAAACAGGCGGGTTTTGTAACTAAATTAACAGATTATTGATTTAAATGATTAAGTAACATGAAAACAAGATTCACAATTTAAGATATCATTATTAGATGAAATCTAGGGCATAGGTTTTCCCCACAAGCTCTTAAGTAGTAATCCTAATAACAACAATCCTATCCTAGTGTTTAACATGTAAGGTTGGTAAGTTATGTATCCCAAAGTGACTAGTATTCATCATAGGAACCTTCACTCGCGACTTGGTAAATCTACGAATGTGTGATTTACAATCCCTTACCTTTACCCCAGATTAGTAATCGTGTCAATTTATTTGGGTTTTCACCCTCACTTCGATTAATTAAAGTTAGACTATTAGATAGCATGAAATCCTTAACTAAATCTCTGTTGTTCTGTCTTTTTCTCATTCATTACCCCTTTTTTAAGGTTAAGTTGGAACGAGGCGAGTTCTAATGTTGCGTACCCGCTTGAAAGACTGCAAAATGAAATAGATTAACAATACATGCATAAACACTATTTAAGAATTACTTAATTATTATTCATACTTTGTTAATTGTTCATGGTTCCCACAACCCTAGATGTGGATTTAGCTATTCATGATATAGAGTTCACAATTCATAATTAGGTTAGAAGAAATCATGAACTTAGAATTTGAATAGATGTAAATAGAAATCTTGAATTGAAAACCAAATTGGAATTTGCATAAACAAACTTTCGAAAATTAAATTGCTAAGTGTGAAAATAATTCTAAAAGGTCAACAACAAAAGTTTACAATAATGTCTAAGAAATATAAGAAGAAGAAAAGAACCCTAAAAAGTATTGACAAGTTTATACTTTGATGCCTTCTAATTCATTTCCTCTCATTCATCTCTCTAAAATAATTATTTTTATGGATTATTTATAGATATAGAAAATCCTAAATAAAATAACTGAGTCCAAATCAATTTAGGAATCCAAAATAAAAAAGGAATTGAATTCCTTTTTTTTGGTGTGAAGTTGTGCCACCTCAACAATTCTTCTCATTGTTTCCTACTGTGACACGTGGCAGTTTCCAATTCAAATTCCAATTCCATTTTTTACTTCGACCAACATATATATAATTTTATAAAGTTTAATCCATTAAGATGCCTGCTTGATTTTCTTGTTCAACCTTCAATCTTTAATTCGTTTATCCTCCAAACTTCTTCAACTTTAAACCATTTTATTCCTACAAATAAAATACACCATTTAGAACAATCCATTAAATTCCTGATCAAAAAGGACAAATATAAATAATAAATGTGAGGCAAATAATGATTAAAATATATATGTTTTGCGTCACATCAACTGTTCATAGTATGATGCTTGTTGAGGTTCGAGAGAACTCACTTGATGCATGATAGGTTATCGACAGATAGCTAGTACATCTAAAACATAGACTAACCACTTTGATTCAACGACTGTTAGTAGTAAGTAACCACCCGTATGAAGAAATTATCAATTAATCGATCACATCCCCAAGTATCCCTTTCTAGTAGATTATTCCCATGTTTTTCATAGTTGCTAATTGACAAACCTTATCCCCCAATTTGACACTTGTTGTCAAGCCCTTAGATTTGATCAAATGATTTCGATAATTTCTATTCCTATAGCCATTTAGAACATGTCTTTCACTTCATAAGTGAATTCTTGATCGTATCACTCCCTCTTGTATCGACCGTAACTCTTCGTTGGGTTTATACTAGATTTCAATCACCTACACTTAGTATTGGATCAATTGTAATTGATTGTTATCATAAATGGCGCCGCTGCTAGGGAGTGGTGTTTAAAATTCACTTATTAAACTATCGCTGTGACCTAATCTTGTTTTTAGTTGAATCGACTTACTTTGTGTTGTGTTTGTTGTTGGCAGTGTGCACATGTGACGAAATGAGTGTGAGGGAAAGTAATGGTAGCCAGCTTGGAAACTAAAATGACAATCTGAATGATGTCAATAAAGAAGTTCAATTGGATGGTGTAGGTGTTATTCGTTACCTAAGATCGTGGGTAATGTTGTATTCCTTGTGACTAGCACGATGTTGCAACTATTGCAAATGAAAGGATCATTTAAAGGACTATCTCATAAGGACCCCCATAACCATATTGAAAACATTATGGATGTGTGTGGTCCATTCTCATTCAAAAACATCTCAGAAGATTTAGTCCAGATCCAGTTGTTTCCTTTTTCATTGATTGGCGTAGCAACCAAATGGTTAGCTGATCAATTGATGGATTTTATTAGGTCTTGGGACGAGCATACTGAGGCATTCTACATAAGATTTCTGCCTCCTTCAAAGATGATGGTATTGAGAGACAATATTCAAGGCTTTAAACGTTTGGATGGTGAACCAATCCACGAAACATGGTTGAGGTTTTAGAAGTTTTTACTCCAATGTATGACTCACAAGCTTCCAAACAACATTATGCTACAACACTTCTACCGGAGTCTAGACTAGGTGAACAAAGGTGTGGCTGATCAACTTGTCGGAAGAGGTATTATACAACAGCCTTTTGAGATGTCAACTCTCCTTGATGGGATGACGAAGATAACCTGAGCTTGGTATACTCGGGAGGATCATGTGTCTCCTTTTACTTAGAAGATGACAAAGGAACAAATATAAAAAGACCTAGAGTGGGATGAAAACATGGCTAATATGATGACCCAAATGGATCTTTTGTCAAAACATTTAATGGGTAGTGGTTCTAAGGCTTTGAATGTTGTGTGAATTAGCGGAGTGAATCCTGATGATGCACACTTGAAGCGTTGTACAATGAAGAAGTACACTTACTAGCAAATCAAGGAGGTGGATTCCACCAAAATTATGGAAACCAATGATGAAATAGAGAGAGTGATGAAGGTTGGAAAGATCGTGATATGGAGTGGCATGACTGTAGTACAAACCGGAGGGAGCGTAATAGTGACAAAGAGAAATATGTTCTCCCCCAAGAGCACCAAAAGCCAAATTAGCGAAGGGCTAACCTAGAGAACTTTCACACTGAAGATATTCTTGCACGCATTCTCAATAAAGTGGAAGAGTCAGACATGGTACTTAAAGAAATTAAAGATGACGTCTCCACACAAAACCAGACAATTACTTTGCACTCAGTGTCCATTAAACAACTGGAAACACAAATGGGTAAGGTATCATATCATTTGAACCCAAGGCCAAAAGGTGGTCTACCAAGTGATACCTTTTCTAACCCGAAGAATGAACCTTGAAAGTGTATCCATGTCATTCCACGACGTTATATAAGGTACTTCTTGGGAGGCAACTCAATTTTTTAAGCTTTACTTATTGTTGTTTGAATGACAGGTGTTGAATTTACAGGTTGAAAAGTTGAAATTTCAGGAAAAAAAGTAGTTAGTCAAGCCCATGTACCAATAAACGAGCTTGACTTGGATCGCCGTTTGAACTGCCTAGTTAGCTAGAGGTTCTGTAAAACTCGGCGGGCCCATTCGACACATCGCCGAATGGGTCGGCGACATAAGTAAGCATCACCAACTTGCCCGCGAACTTAAGAGTAAAAATTCCTAATCATTTTAAAATTCAAGAATCTCCCTTATTTCATTCTTTTCGACTTCTACACTTTCACAAACGCACTTTGGATCGTATTTTTCCGCATTTCTTCCTTTGTGTGTTGGGTCAATTGCCCGGGGGGAGACGTTGGTATTCATTGCTAGCCTAGCTTTTCAAACATCTGCTTATGAGGTTAGTTATCCGAACCCCGTGTTTCTATTTTGGTACTTATGAATGCATAATCGTTATGGGTGTTATTTGCGTAAAAGTGCGTGATTAGTTGAATCAATTATTGTGTTTTGTGCTTGTGATATCCCGAATCATGTTAAGTGGCCCTTAATTGTTGATTCTCATATGTTTGATTGATAAAATTTGTGCGTTATGTTGATTTTGTTGTTTGGTCTAGTAGGTGTGAAGTCTGAGTAACCCCGATTGTGCGGATCGTCCAATATTTCCCAATGATAGAGTTTTGATGTCATTCTTAAGGGTAAAAGAGGTCAATTATCCAATTTTGACAAAAACGTGGGATGTCTGAGTACCCAAATGTCATGGGTAGTATGGGTATGGTCTTAATTACGTATAATAGGAGTTTAATTTTGCTTTCATGGGTTGTTGGCTAGAATTTGAAGGTCGAGGTCAAAATATGACACATTAAACTATTCGGCGAGATGGGTCGAGTTCACCGAGTGGTTCAGTGATTTGCCTAAAGATCCCTAGATCGCCTTTTTACCCTTCATATTTGAGATTTTTGTTTTGTTACTTTCGACGATACGCATGAGCTAGTCAAATACCTCTCCTGATCTCCCTTATACTCCCTATTTTTTCAAAATCAATCTATAACATTCGGTGAGCTACTTTTTGTTTGCCAAATGGTGTCGGCGATCCACCGAAAGGCCCTGGACATCGCTGAATTTTGCTGATTTTTGAGTGATTTTATTCTAGAATATTCAGTGAGCCCTTCTTGGCTTGCCAAATAGGTTCGGTGATACGACGAATGGTTTAGCGAGTCTTCCTGCAATTTTCTTTTGCAATTTGAATTTTTTTCTATACTAAGTCTAACGTTTTTGACTTTGTTTTGCAGGTATGAATAGACCAAAGTACTAGGGAGAAATCAACCACTGCAACAGGTAACAAGAGACATAGTAATAAATTAGGGGGCTGCACCCTCCCAAAATGCACCACCTAAACTTCCTCCAACTAGGGGAAAAGGGAAAGGGAAATGGTTGGTAGTGCCAATATATATGGTAGAGAGCTTAAACAGCGAGGGCATCTATTCCACTCACCTCACTATCTGAAAGTGAGGGTCATTCAGAGGACAGTTTTCCGGCCTCCATTTCTGAGCCAAAAAATGATCAACTCCTCCAAGATAGGAGTGCGGAGCTATGCTCCAAGAGATTGCATGATCCATCTTGGATCCCGATGCGTCCTACGCCTCCTCCACTTCTGGAGTAGATAGTGGAGTAGGTACCTCCTACTCAAGTTCCTCCTCCCTGATCATTGAACAAATTAAGGCTGAGGGTGTGAAGATGATATTTAAATAAAAGAGGTTGTCTATAGATGCAGTTGTAGACCGGTACACAGGGATGTGGAAAACCAAAACGTTCCACAAGTTTGAGGTCTACACCAAGCACCAAGGCTCATATATTCTTACATGGGTCCATGAGTTCTATGCCGAGTATCGGTAGCTGGTTCCAAAAGGAAAGAAGAATGCCAGTGCTTTTAAGACGGTTGATAATGCGGAGGTTCAGGGCCGAAAAGTGAAGTGCAGCAGCACCAACATTAATGAGGTACTAGGCCGTACAATGAACGTCATGCACTACTACATAGACCTAATGCAGAAAAATACCCTAGTTGATTTAAATGGTTGGTTGGCACCATTGATTATTGAGTTGTGTAGGTCGGCCCGCGTTCTAATGGTTGCAAAGACGGATGTGGAAGTTACTCCCATTTCCTCTACTGATATTCGATGGATAAAGGCCGAGTATATGAGGGATGAGGTTGATCAGAGGAGTGCTGCACCGGTGGATACGGCCCTGGTAGTCGATGTTGAGATGTTAGCAAAATAGGCAATACTTCCCCCTCAGGCCAGTGAGCCTACTGGTACCCTTTGTCCCTCTACTTTTGCCACTCTAGGTTCATCTACTGTTCCCCCACCTACTATTGTTGTGGCTGCTACTGCTTTTTCCCGACCCCCTATCACCTAGGTCATGTTGTACAAGATGGTCCATCTAGGTTAGTCTGGTGATGTGAGTGCCTCCCAGGTAGAGGACGATGTTCCCGGGTTGATCGAGAGGGTAATACATTTTTCCTTGGCCCCGATTAGGGTAGAGCTGAGTGAGAATAGGGAGTTCATAGATGCATATGGGCTTGCACTGGATGCGTTTACGGTGAGGGTAGATGCTTGTGAGCAGAGCCGGGGTGATTATGATGTTGTGATAGCCTTGAGGCCCATATTGTTGGGCTGAGAAAGGATGTGGATGAGTTGAAGTCCACCGATCTTTTTATGCTATTCGTTAGAGTAGAGATCCCTGAGGTCTTGAGTGCAAATTTCCCAGCCAGTTCCGAGATTCCTCCGGTTACTACGATCGGAGATATTTCAATGGATGAGGTTGATGATGAGTATGAGGTAGAGACCGATGTGGAAGAGTTGGGTGTTAGTGGCATAGTAGTTTATGATGACTTGGAGGACCATGAGGGTGCTATGGTCTAGTTAGTTGTAGAGGCTTCTTTGCGGGATTGATCGATGGCGGGCTTGAGTGGAGCAAATGATGTTGGTAAGGCGGGCACTGATGCCTCGACATATGCAGTTACTGACATCCAGAGTTCTCCTTAGGCTTAGCCCGACAGAATGATTCTTTTCACTCTCATTCTATTATATTTAGACTGGTTTTACGGTTCTTGCGCATTTGAGGACAATTGGTAGATTAGTTTAGCAGGGTGAGATATTTCCATACCCACATATTTTGGGGTGTTGATGGATATTTTGTCGTTGTTAATACTGATTTTAGTTGATATATATATATTGGTTATGATCCATTGTGTTGGTCCTCTAATTTAAAATATTGGAATATTGGTTTTGAAGCTATTTAAAAATTGCCACCTCTTGATGTGTTTGAATGTGATTGTTCTCTTGCAATTTTGAGTCTCAGTTGTGATCAATACCACTGACTTGAATAGTGATCTCAATTGAAGGACATGAGTGTACGACTCCAATGAGGAAAATTAGGTTACATAAGTCATATGCGAACTCGTAGCATCTCATTGTCACTAGCCGATTGTTGAGTTTATATCTTGTGATGATCATTACACGCTAGCTGAAAATTGTAGAGTCATGTTTGATGATTGTGTCGGATGACATGTGTGGTGAGATTTTCTTAAAACATGTTCTTGGTAATACCTATAGCTTGCCCCGTTAGTCCAATTTATTGATGTAGGTAAGCGATTGAGATGGTCTTAGGCAAAATTTATGAAGAGTGAACCATAATTGACCTTATAACTCTTTGTGACCACCTTGTGAGAGTGTGAACCTAACTTGGAACCATTTGAGCCTATCCTCTTCTTTGGAAGAAACTTGAAAAACTTTTACCTCTTTGTCCCATAACCTATAACCTTCATGAAGCATTGGTTTATTTGAATTGGAAACTTAGGCCAAAAGCCTAAGTTGGGGGTGTGGTGAAAAAGGAGGATAGTCCAAAAGTGTGAAGGTTTTTCCTTTGAAGGATCATGGTGATAGAACCCCTCCCCTCCCTCCCCCCCTCCCCCCCTCCCCCCTATATAAAAAAAAAGAACAACAAAAAAGAAAAATGTGAAAATAGAAAAAAGATTGAAAAAGAGAAGAGTTTGTGGAATAAAGCTTATGAAATGAGCAAAAGAAAAGAGGTATCCAATGAGTCCTACTTAAATGAACATACGGTGGATTGTGAACACCATATAGTGTAAAAGAGAAGGAGAAAAAGTGAATTGCAAGCCATGCTTCATGAAGGTAGAACTCACTACATCAAAATGATCATGCCTTTAGCCTCAACCCCGTTACAAGCCGTGAAAGACCTTTGTGATCTTGAGTGAGCTGAAAATAATGTTGATTGGAAAAGAAGGGCAAACCTATGGGTAGAGTCATGCATATGTTTATCTTTGTGAATGTGAGAGTTGCTTTTGATATGACATTCTAAATTGTTGATGAGTTTTGTGTCAGCGTGGAATCATTTTTGTGTGAGGGCATTTGAATGCTTTTGTTGAGCTTGAACTTGCATTTGAAGCAAACATTGTGCGCTTGAGTTCTATTAGATAATAGTTAGTCACATTTTGAATCTTAGAGTGCACAATTGAACATTGCATGATTAGTTTGAACATGTTGTGTGCATTCATGTTGAGTCTTGAATAGCATTGTTTCTAGACATCCTTATTGAACTGATTGATCTAGTGTTTTATTTGAGGACAAGCAAAAATTTAAGTTGGGGGTGTTGATTAGTCTTGAATTTTGACTCATTTAGGGTTTGTTATTCATAGAATTAGTGTCCTCGATGCCTATTTTGTTCTCTAAAGTGATGTTTAAATGCCAATTTGCAGATAAAAAGGCGAAAGAACAAGGCAAGGACAATACCAGGCAAAAAAAGCGAAAAAGATGAAAAAGGCTGAAGGTAGTGAAAGCTGATCATCGCCAAAGCCACTCGGCGAATGATCAAGTGGCGCTTCAGCTTGCCAATGTTCTAGACTGGCAGGCTTGGGGAGAAGCCAACTTGGCGATGGAATTGGACTTTCGGCGACAAAGATATGGAATGCCTAAAGTTAGAGGGTTTGAAGGATAAAAAGTTAAAGCAAAACTGCGATGGAGGAGAGCAATTGGTGCATCGAAGATTGGGTCGGTGAATCTTGACTAAATCGACCGAGTGACCCCTAGGGAAAAATCTGGGAACATATATATTGTTTTTTAAAAAGAGAAAAAGGGGATCCTACCATTATTAGACTCTGAGTTTTGATTGAAACATTGTTTTCTTAGTTTTTAAGAGTTTTCTAGTAGATTTCAATTTGGGTTTTGGATTGAAAGTTAAATTATAGTATTGTAAAGATTCACATTTTACTACCCAGCTTATGGAGAACGTAGTTGGTATTAATTTCTTACTTTTTATGATGTGTGGCTAAAAGCCCGATTATCGGGGGTGTGATTATGTTATTAATTGTGTTAATTAGCTTATGAGTGTTTGTAATTTCTAATTTAATTGTGTTTTGAAGTGGGTTCGATTGGTAATTGAGTTTTAACTCATGAATGTTGCAAATGCAATTCTAGTTTCGTATTCTATGCTTGCTTGAGAAAGAGGCTTCAGAATTAAGGTTATCAATTGATGATTGTAGTGATTGAGTTGTTATGGGTTCAGCTTGAATGAGTAAATCTTAATTTAAACCTACCTATCTAGCTCGAGAGAATAGATAAATTTAGGTTTTGGGTTGTTCATAATATGATAATTGTTGAGGTTAGAGAGAACTCACTTGATGCGTGATAGTTGATTGAGAGATGTCTATTACATCTAAATGCTAGCATACCCACTAATATTCAATAAGTTTTAATAATTAGTAATCACCCGTATGGCGAAATTGGCTATTAATCGATCACAGCCCCAAGTATCCCTTTCTACTATATTACTCCCCTATTTTTCAAAGTTGTTAATTTATAAACCTTATCCCCCATTTGACACTTATTGTCAACCCCTTAGATTTAATAAAATGATTTTTGTAATTTCTATTCGTACAACCGTTTAGAACATGTCTTTCACTTTTTAACTGAATTCTTGACCGTATAACTCCCTATGGGCTGGACCCCAACTCTTCGTTGGGTTTATACTAGATTGTTATAGCCTACACTTACTATTAGATGAAGTGTAGTTTAACGTTATTAGCTGGCATATCTAAACTGGGGCATTTGGGAATGTCAACTACACCGCATAGCATACAAATGTCTTTTGACTCAACTCGTCCACATCACATTAGAGTCCAACAATATCAGCCCTTAAGGCTGTCAAATCAGTGGCCTCCTGGTCACTCCGCTCACATGCCTCCACCCTAGCAGTTAGTTCATCTAAAGCTTAGTTGTAAGCCATAATCCATTCCCGCTGTCCCCGTTACTCCTTCCAAATGGGAGCAACTGTAGCCTCAATAGCTCACTCGATCATTAAGGGGACAACTGCCTCAACTCTAGAAGAATGCCCATCGGTCGAATGGGCTAGGTGTCCCATTTTATATAGCATGGCATGTGTCAATGGGGGACGGGAGACAACAATAACAACATAAGAAGCAGGGGTGGAAGAACTAGGTGTACTTGTCAGCTCACCGGCCAGAGTCGGGAGAGTAGTATCTACATCCATAACCTCTAGATCGACAACTTGGGATGTATCCACTTGTGTTGTCCTCCTTCGCTCAGAATCGTCCTTCGTATACCAGGCCTAAATCCTTCGGATGTTAGTATATGAAGTAGGGGTCACCTCAATATTGGATTTCACCACAAATGGCACTTAAGCCTGACGCACACATCGCTAATGAGCAAAGGAAAAGGCAACAAGGTTTGACACTGCTTGGCCCTCATGGACATCTCTTCAGTAATAATGGATGCCAAGTCTAGCCCCTCTCGATTAATAATGCACTCTAGATGTGAAGCCTACGGATGCTGGACAATGGACTCATTTTGGGACAACATGAAAGTGCTGCTAATGAAACCAAACAAATACCTAGCAGACACATTTAGATCTCTCTTCTCAATTGGGACCCATGTGTCTATCCATGCGGATGTTTCATCAGAAAGTAATGGGGCCAACCACCCCTTCAAGTCAACTAACGACTTGGTCTTGATCATAGTGGTCGATGTGTGGATTATCTAAATTGTGCAAGCAAGAAAACCATTTATGTTTGTTTCACTACACATAACTTTCTTCCCACTCATTTAAACAAACTCTAACGGTCCCAACTTTCTTTTTCCCTTTCGGGAGTAACTCTGCATAGCTCTCATAGAACTCTCTGATCCAAGTAGGCACGTACAAATTCTGGGGCCTTGTGAACTGCTCAAATTTGTGGAACCAGAGTGTCTCCCACACTGCTGGATGTTTGTCCACGACCCCATCTATTGACAATCTCCTCCAGAATTGTCCGCATAGAAGCATCCTCCAGCTAGTTCATAGAGTGTGGCAGAGGTGCTTGAGCCCGAAGCACTTATGAAGCCTATTCTTCTGCCTCTGCTGGAGGTGTTGGATGAGCCAGAAGGCGTGCTGGATAATGAAGTTCTTCGGAGTGAAACTCAGCAAGTCTTCCTTTCAGTGTATGGTCGTTTGCTGGCACTGAATGACAAATGGGAGTCTTAGAACCTGCATCATTCTCACTCTCTGAACTAGATGTGGTGAGGTAGGTGGAATATACTCCCATGCTGTCATAACTAGAACTGCTTGATCTAGGCTCCGCTTGTTGTTTTCCATTTCCACGAGTACTTGTTTGAGTAGGTCGAGGCCTTGAAGGTCCAGGAGGTGCAGCCTTCGCAACAATAACCTCCCATTTTGCTCTTTTTCGGGGCAGTGGACCCTTTCCTGAAACTTTTGGTCTAGCCATCTCTTTCAAAAAGAGCAAACAAGATGAAAATGGTTGCAAAGGGTTAGTAAAACTCCAATTTCAAAAAGTTGCATAAAAACTCGTCAACAAAATCGGCGAGTCACCAAAATCATTCGGTGAGCAAGAATTAGCTCGCTGAAAGTAAAAGAACACAGAATAAAAAAATCAACATAAATTGGGAAAGCTAAGAAGTCTTTTGGTGAGTCACCGAACTTGATCGGTGATGGAAAGGGAACTCGCCAAAAATCAAAGAAAACAGTTACAAAAACACGGCTTCAAGAAGGCGAGGTTGAGCCTATTCGGTGAGCACATGTGTATTGCCAAAATTTAAAGAACAATTTAGCACTAATTCAGATCAAATAGGCGATAGAGATATCATTGGGCGAACCGACGAGTCACTCGGTGAGCTTGACCTACCTCGCCAAATGGCCCGACATGTCAAATTCCAAGCCCAATTTAATGATTTTTGACCATCAACCTACAAAAATGCAATTCAACCTAATCCTACTCAATTCAAGCATACCCATTAAAAAATTTTAAGCGGGGGTACTCATGCTTCCCCAAATCTATTCAAATTCGACCACCACAATGAATTTTCCTTTAAGAACGAAGTCACCCAATCTATCATTGGGCAAAATCAAGTATTTCAGTTGAAATCGGGTTACTCAGACTTCACCCAGACTAAGCCCAACATATTATAACCACAGTTCAGGCAATTTAACTATCAAAATCAAATAATTTTGGCTAAACACAAAATTCAACATGCTAGACTACAAACTAATGATCAACAAGCGATTAAGCACACAATAGAACCCTAACATAGATCCATTATTTCATCAATAGCATGCTAAAAAAGTCATGTATTTAAAAGTAAATACGGGACACCAACTTCAGATGCAGACTAGTACAAAGATAAGTCGAAGATGCAAGAGAAAAGCAAAGCAAAGATTTTTGATTACATGAAGAGACCGATGAAAATTTAAGGAAAAACTAAGATCTATAATGCAATTGTGAGAGTGAAAAGGTCCAAAAGTTCAAAATAATAAAAGGTTATGAATTTTAAAATGGTTGCAAGGACATAACCCTTTAATTCACGCCTATTTCGGTGAGGGTCACTAACTTAGACTCGCCAAGTGGACCATAGCCTGCCGAAATTATTAGAAAGTCAACCATTCAATTGGTCCAATAGGAAATCGACGTCGGGCTCATCGACCTACTTGGAGATTCGCCAACCTACTCGGTGATTCGTTGAGTGGGTTCTAAGCTCACCCATTTTCCTATTTCTGCCAAACTTCAAATTTTCAACCTGCATATCCAAAAAACGTTATTCAAACCACACAAAATAAAACTTGGGTTACCTCCCAAGAAGCGCCTTATTTAACATCGTTGCATGACGTGGTCATGGGATCATGCCTCATTTTTCAGGTTCACATAAGTATCACTCGAAAGACCCCCTTTCTGGCTTGGATTTAAATGAGTCGAGGTTTGCTATCTGTGTTTCAAGCTGCTTAATGGATATAGAGTGTGATGTAACCGTTTGGTTAAGAAAAGAGACATCATCTTTCAACTCATTGAGCACCTTGTCTAATCTTTCTACTTTATTCAACATACGAGCAAACATGTCCTCGTTATAGAAATTTTCAGGATCAGCCCTCATTTGTTTCAGTTTTTGACGCTCATGGGGAGGCATATAGCGATCTTTGTCGCCATCTCGATCCCTCAAATTTTCTCCACATTAACACCATTCACGATCTCGATCTCTCCAAACATCATCATAATATCTATTCCATCCTGATTCCCGCTCAGCCTTGGATAGCTCGAATAAAAACCCCCCATCCCCGCTTGGTTTGCCAAGAACTGAACTTCTTCATTATACATGGCCTCAAAGTTCGCTTTATCAGGGTTTACACCACTATTAGTACGAACATCACTTACAACCTTATAACAACTTCCCACGACATGCTTCATTAATAGGTCTATTTGGGTCATTATCTTGGCCATGTTTTCATCTCACTCTTGGTTCTTTTCCATTTGTTCCTTTGTCAACCCAAGATTGAAAGGCGACATCTGATCTTCTCTTGTGTACCATGCATGATTAATTTTCATCATCTCTTCAAGGATGGTTGATGCTATGTCAAACCGTTGTCTCATGATTCCACCTCGAATGAGTTGATCTGTAACACCTTTGTTAACCGTGGAAAGAATTGGGTAGAAATTATACAATAACACATTGTCTGGCAGTCCATGAGTTGAACATTGGAGAAACAACTTTTGGAACCTCGACCATGTCTCATGGATAGGTTTACTATCAATGCACTTGATGTTCTAAATATTATTCCTCAACTTAACTATATTGGAAGAAGGGAACAACCATTCAAAAAATACCTTTGTGAGCTCTTCTCAAGAAGTAATTAAATCCCTTGGTAGTTCGGTCAAACACTTTGTTACTTCCCCCGATAGATAAAAGGGAAAAAACCGAGTTGGACTGACTCTTGAGTGATATTCTTAAAGGATAATGACCCATACACATCCACAAAGTTTTGGATGTGGTCATGAGGGTCATAATGAGAAAGTACTCCAAAGAGACCATTTATTTGAAACATCTGCAGCATTGTGCTGGTCACATGAAACACTGCATTGCCCACATTTTGAGGTGATCCAATGGCACATGCACTTCCCTACTGATCCTCATTGACATCATGCAACTTCCCGATGCCATCATTGTTCCCAAGTTGACTGGCATTGCTCCAATTTAAACTCATTTTTTCACCTATTTTAGAGCAGCCAAAAAGAACAAAAATAAGATAATTCAACTACAATAAAATTAGTTCACGAAAACACTTCAATAAAAGAATTCTAAACACCACTCCCTTGTAGTAGTGCCATTTTTAATAACACTCAACTATACTTCATCCAATTCTAAGTTTAGGAGATCGCTTACAAATATATACCAAACTAAGAGTTGCGGTTTATCCAACAGGAAGTGATACAGTAAAGAATTCAATTAAGAAGTGAAAATGTGTCCTAATCATTTGTAGGAGTAAAAGTTTCGTAACATTTAAGACAAATCGCAAAGTTTCAACGATTAATATCAAATTAGGGGATTTGGGTAATCAATTTTAAGATAAATAACACGAGAAGTAAACAAGTAGAGATTGAACCTTATGAGAGTGACCAGTTGAATGCAAATTTTGCGTAATGGGTCATTACTAGTTGCTCAAAGTTGTCGCATCATAATGGGTAGGCTAGGTTTTGATTGCAATAGTCATTTCTCAATCTACTATTGTGCTTCAAATGAGTTCTCTCGAACCTCAAGAAGCATAACACAACCAAACAACCCAATTTCTTAATCAATCCACTCTTTCAAGCTGAGTTTGTAAAGACACAATCAAACACACATTCTCGAGCTAGATTTTAAAGGTGCAATCTATACAACCATCAATTAACCATTCTACTCTATTACCCCTTTCTCAAGAAAGCATAGAGGACTAAGATAGAATTGAATTTTCAAATTTAATTCCTCAATAAAAACACAAACAATTAATTGAACACACTTAAAAAAATAGTAGAATCAACAACTAACAACACCCATTAGCTAATTAATGCATTCGACTACATAATTACATCCCTAAGATAACGGGTTTTAGCTAAACATAGTGAGAAGCAAGAAATCGTTACCAACAAGAATTTCAATCTGATTTCCTAACTATCATCAACCCTCAAATGCTGAAATCGAAGCTAAAACAATTACAATCTCCGAATCTAAATCCAAAATGTAAAAATAATTTTCTAGAATGTGTAAACTCTCAAAAACCTAAAAGTAGATAGTGTGGGAAATTCTTTTCTTCTTTTTAATATTGTGTTTACACATTCCCAAAATTTCAGCAGGGAGCCAACTCAACGAGGCAAGTCAGGATCGCCGGCCATTTGGACGATTCGCCGAGTTGCTCCTATTCTCGCCTTTTTTTCCTGGTTCCTGCATTAAATTGTTCTGGAACTTTTGTCGAGCTCTTTCGATATCGCCAATCCTTTTGACGTGTCACTGCATTGCTCGTTTGCTCGCCAAGTTGGTTTTGTCCATGGCTATTTTTCTGGAACTTTTGGCGAGTTGGAGGCTGCTGTACCATGAGTTGATGGTATTTTTAGTACATTATACTTAAATTTTTCATGGGTCTTAGGAATTTTTGTTATTAGATATGATGGTGTTTTGGTCTAATTTTGCTAAACCATGAAGCAATCCACGGACTGTCGATGCATTCACAGACCGTCTATTGTTGCCGTTGATCGAAACTGCTCACATCGAATTTTGCAAAATTTTATTTTCCTACTTTTTTTATTATTTAAGTTTATATAAATATAAGTTCTATTTTTCATTTTTGGGTTGTAAGACATTTTGGGAGACTCTGTTTTGGCTTTGAAATTATTTTTGAAACTCTTTTAAAATTTAATTCTTAAATTGTGTTTATTCAATTTTCTTTTGATTTATAATTCAAGATTTTGGATTTTATATATTTAAATTGTAAGTTCATGATTTCTATTTCAAACCCTAATATGAATTGTGACAACTTAAGCATGAATAGCTAAATCCACAACTAGGGTTGTGGGAACCATGAGTAATTTACAAAGGAAATTCAATAAATAAGTAATTCTTGAATAGTGTTTATGCATCTTTTATTGATTGTGTCATCTAGAATGCTTTATGATGGTGTGAAACATTAGAACTCGCCTCATTCCTACTTGCCAGATCAAGGAGGTAAGGAATACGAAAGGGATAAGACAAGGTAGATTTAGGCGTGATAATCTGTTATCTTATTGCCGGTCATCTTACAGCAGAGGCTAATCTGGTGTTAAGGGTAAGGGTTGGTAAGACATACACCCGTAGGCAGAGAAAATTGAGTGGCGAAATTCCTTATTTAAAGGACCAATCAATTAGGAGATACATAACTTAGCAACTCTACATGCTAACACTAGGATAGAGTTACTATTATTGGAATTACTAAGTTAGGAACTTTGGGGAACACATGTACCCTAGTTTTTATCTCATATTGTTACTTCAAATTGCGAATTGTGATTAATTATTATTTTTACTACACACCCTCATTTTACGGAAGTATTTTGATGAAAAGTAAATAATCCTAAGTTAGCCTAAGTCTAGACCATATTCCTCGTGGGATCGACCCTAACCTAAAAGTTAGGTTCTTTATTTGACAACAACTACTTATACTTTTCTCAGGAGGTGTATTTTGGGCGTATCAAGTTTTGGGGCCACTACCGAGGAATATGACTTTTAGATTAGACTAAATTAGTTATTGAAATTTAGTCAAGTATTTCTTGATTTTACATTTTTATATTCTTTCTGTTTTCTACAGATCTTACTTCTAGTGTAAGTCAATTACACAGAGTCCAGGCAATCCCCTGAACCCCTACGATCCAGAATTACGACGAACTATAAGAAGAATTGTTGGAAGAGGCCTAAATCTCGATGTACAGAGTTATCCAATCGGAGAGGGTCATGGGGTTGGAGTTGGTGTACAACCTCCTGGAGCCTTGAATGTGTCCGGTCATTTTCATGGTAACCCACGAGTTTAAAATGCGGAAGGAGTACAAAATCAGCGAGCATCGGGTCGTATCGATAACTACAGGGTTGATCATAATATTTTTGGATCGACCGGCACTATAGTTGTCCCTCCATTACACCCGAGCACAATTTTTTGGTAAACAGTAGCTTGATGCAACTACTTACAGCTAAAGGGTTGTTTGTTCTGTTACCATCGGAAGCTCCATATAATACATGAGCAAATTGAAAAGTATCTACTTGAGTAGTGTGGGATGACAAGATTTAGACATGGATGTGATCGACTTGAGGGTGTCTCCACTTTCATTGACATGTGATGCTACAATATGGTTTTCTAAGTTGCCATACAACTCAATTACTATTTGGGACTAGCTACACAAGGTATTCATGGAGAAGTACTTTCCGGTGTCCAAGAAGTTGAATCTCAAAGATAACCTTAATAATTTTGTAGCATTTCCTGTAGAGTCAGTGAGTATCTTGTGAGACAAATTCACTGGATTCATGAGGAGTGTGCCAAATAGCCACATAGATGATGATTCGTTGAAAGAGTATTTCTAGAGAGGGAAAGATGACAACGGAAAAGTTGTGCTAGATACTATTGATAGAGAACCTTACAGAGAATGCACATTTGAGGAGATAGCTGAAAAAATTGAAAAGATCTCCAAGAACAACAACACATGGAGCACTAGAAAGGCAAATACTGGAAGGAGTACATTTGTTGTCCAAACTTCACCATGTCCATCTAATTATATTTTTGATGAAATGGCCCAATTGAGAAAGAAAATTGGCTTGGTATTGAAGCATGTGAGCGGAAATACAGAGAAAGTGAGTGTTGTAAACTAACAAACTAGAGCACCACCTCCTTATGAGTACTTGTATAAGGAGGATGGAAATCTTGTGAATGATGAAACGATGGGTTTCTGGACTAATGCCCAAGGGTCAGTTTCATACAATTGGCCCCATGGTCAAGGAAACCATGGACGGATCTATATCAACTATAATCGTAAAGGTAACTATGTTCATTATGGGAATACTAATCCTGATAACAATTACAACCGAAATGGTTATGACAAAAAGAATGATAAGAGTGGACCCTATGTTCCAGCTGGGAACAGATATGTAGGATCAAATATGAATCACATTGAAGACATGATGTACAAGATGATGAAAAGGTTTGATGTGAGTGATGATAGCATAAAGGAGATGCATAATGACTTATCTGACATTCAGAAAGTCGAGTCTCCGATAAAGCAAACTGAGCAACACTTGAGCCAGTTGTCCACAACTCTAAATTCATGTTAGCGATGATTAGTTTTATCACGACCTAAGGGTACCCCCTACACGTAACATGGCACTTAGGACCCCAAAAGGCATCATGGATTCCACTTAGCATATGATACCATAAGTAAAGAACAATAGAAAGTTAAAACACATTTCATGTCTTAAAAGTGACCATAAAAGAAAAGCGGAAGTCTAGACTTGTCTCATAATACCATCTATTACAATTAAAGTCTGAAATAGGGTCAAAACCCTTAACAACATAGTTCTCAAATGAAAGTACACGAAAAGAAACTAGAAATCATCATCCGTCCTCAAACCATGAGGACTCACCAATAAGCAAGGATAATAGTTCCAACCTTAGACCAAGAAGGATATCACCACAAGAACTGGGATATACACTTATAGAAACATGTAGAAGAAATATAGGTTAGTACAAAAATGCACTAAGTATGATAGTCATGCACAAAATACCTAAAACATGCTAAAAAGGACATTGTAGCTGAATGCATGGCATTTACTAGTTTAAAACATCAATTTTGAGATAAGGGAAAGAAAGCATAATTCATAAACATAAACAACTCATATGACACCATATCATAATAAGAACTTACCATAAGTACTCTCGAAGCCTTCTTGTGTAATGCATGAATTAGATTGCATAATCCTACTCATACTAAGTAGAGCTTCTTAAGTAACTATGGTCCATATTTTATATTCTTGTTCATACTAACATAAAAGGGATATTAGCTTTAACCGACATAGACCAGGTGAGCTAACATGGAATCCGGTGTCTACCCCACACCGAAAATAGGTTATTCTACTTGCCTAAGGTAGAACCATACTCTTAGCTTAGGTGGATCCACTAGCTATAGACCTATGAGGGCATATAGTTTATGGTATAACGAGAATACTACTAGAAACTCGCGCTCTACTAACGGAGGAGCTTCCATCTTATGATACTTATTCTAGAAACCTGCCCTCTACTAACGGAGGAGCTTCCATCTTATGATACTTATTCTAGAAACCCACCCTCTACTAACAGAAGAGTTTCCATCTCATTGATAGTCTGCACTAGGTGCTAAGTAGAATTCACATTGAGTTCATATTAAGTCTTGACTTAACTTCATAATTATGGAAGAATGTTTTGATAACCAACCAACATAACTCATGCTAAAGATCTTAGATTCATTAGGTGGGACTAGTGTTCCAACTTTAGAATCGCTAATGTTTGACAAATCTTTCACACCATATCATATTTATACAAGGTTTTGTACATAAGAATCACCACCCAACAACAACTAGATCATAACATATTCACTTTACTCTCAAAGTGTTCATAAGACATATTCATAAAGCTCATAGTCATGCATAATTCACATAGCTTGCCCTTCAAGGCCACGATCCACCAACAGATGTAGAATTACTACATTATATATGAATTATAGCATGATTCAAGTAACTCAACTATAACAAGCATAATCTCCTATCATCCTTCTAACATCAACAACTCACATCATAAAGTCCAACTTTAGGAAATGGGGGAATTAAGCATAAATCAACAAAAATCAACAAAAATCATCAACTAAATCATAATCCATCATAAATCAACCATTAAAAATGGTTTTGGAAAGAACCCATAAGATTGAAGACAAACCCTAACTTTGGGCTATACGAAGGGCTCCAACAGTCGTGGGCAAGGCCACGAGCCATGGTCCCTCTCATGGACCTTGAGGCAGTGGCTAGGACACTTGCTTTCCACCCTCACACACCCAACTCTTCTCCACAAGCCTTCCTACGAACCGTGGTCTTCACCACGAGCGGTGAACTGCCTCGTGAATGAGAGCTTGGTTTGGGATATTTTTGGGAGCTCACTGCCTAGGCTACCACGGACTACACCACGATCTGTGGTCCCTACCACAAGAAGTGGGGGTGGTCATGGTCACTAGGGTAGTGTCTTGGGGAGAGTGGACTACTTTGGTCCTCTCCCTTGGCCCTTACCCACCTCCTTGACACTTACCCTCTCGTTTTAGTTCTAGTTTAGTCTACAAATTTCCATAATGTTACAATATCTCCCCCTTGGGAATATTCATCCTCCAATGAAGATCTAGACACCTTACAGAGTTAAAGACTCAATAGTAGAAGTACATCATGCATGAACATCCAAATAATGCACAATCCATAGGAGGAAACATCAACTCCTTCTCAAAACATAGTCAATGCAATTCAACGGAGTAGGAACTGCATCTACAACCCTATATGCATGATACTTACTATTTCTCATATCCATAGGAGGAACTACCTTCTCATACTAAAATCATTCTCAACACAACAAAATGGAGCCAATATGCAATTACTCTCAAAAGCATACTAAATCACATTCACCAACTCAACTCATGAAGTCAAATAGGGAACTCATAATAAATGCACAACAACATGAAGAAAGTCAATAACACAAACTCTCTTTTTTTCTAAATATTATTTTTACCAAGAACATGCTTTTCATGGAAAACCTCATACAACACACATGACTTCTAAAACACTAAAACTCAAGAGGAATATATAACCTCATGCTTGAATAGGAGTATCAGGAAACAAAAGAGGATATCGAGACTTCATATCGGCCTTGGCCTACTAAATAGTATCCTCAACTAAATGATTTCTCCATAAAACCATCACGGAAGCTACTTCTTTGTTTCTCAATCTATTAACTTGCTGGTCAAGGATTTCTACCGGAATCTCTTCATATGAAAGGCTTTTGTTAACTCCCAACCGTTCTTAGGGAATAATGGAAACCAGGTCTGCAATACACTTCTTAAGCATGGAAACATGGAATAGCGGATCAACAGGAGCCAACTCATTTGGCAAATCCAACTCATATGCAACTTTCTCAATACACTTTAAAATTTGTTATGGGCCTACATACCGGGGACTAAGTTTCCCTTTCTTGCCAAACCTCATCTCACCCTTCATGGGTGAGATTTTCAAATAGACCCTATCACCAGCATAAAATACTAGGTCCCTTATCCTCACATCGGCATAAGACTTTTGCCTACTTTGAGCCGTTCTCAACCTCTCTCTAATGAGCCGAACATTCTCAATAGCCTCATAAACTGATTGGGGACCAATAAGAGCAATCTCACCTACCTCAAACAAACAAACCAGAGATCTACACCTCCTACCATACCAGGCTTCAAAAGGAGCCATACCGATACTTGAGTGGTGACTATTATTGTAGGCACACTCTATTAATGGCAAGTGGTCATCCTAATTACCTTAGAAATCTATAGCACATGCCCTCAACATGTATTCTAAAGTTGGAATGGTACATTCCGCTTGACCATCCGTTTGAGGGTGAAACGTCATCTAAGCTCGACTTTAGTACTAAGCCCTTTTTCGAATGACTTCCGAAAGTGTGAGGTAAATTGCGTACCTCGATCCGAAATAATATTTAAAGGAACTCCATGTAACTTCACTATCTCCCTTATATACAAATTAGCATAGTCTTTCACTGAAAGGGAAATTTGATGGGAATAAAATGGGTTGATGTTGTCATTCTATAAAAAATGACCCAAAAAGAATCATGTTGCCTTTGAGTACGGGGTAAACCCATTATAAAATCCATATTCACCTCTTCCCATTTCCAAGTGGGAATTGGTATATCTTGCAAAAGGCCTCCCGACATTTGGTACTCAACCTTAACTTGTTGACAATTAGGACATTTGTCTACAAACCCTGCAATATCCTTTTTCATACCATTCCACCAATAGACTTCGCGTAAATCTCGGTATATCTTGGTGGCTCCCGGATAAATAGAATACCGAGAACTGTGAGCCTCCTCCAAAAGTTTCTCCCTCAACCCATCAACATCCGGAACACATAACTGACCTTGGTATCTAAGCACCCCATCTCCCCCTTGGGAGAAAACCTCAAATGACTTCTTGAGTACCGACTCTTTCAATTCAACTAATATAGGATCAAGGTCTTGTTTAGACTTCACATCCACCATAAAGGACGATTCAGAGCCATTATGGACCATGACACCACCCTTGGGGGAATCCACTAGTTGAACACCTAGCTGTGCCAACCTATGCACATCACGATCCAACTCCTTCTTTTCATCCTCTATATGAGCCATAATACCTATGGATAATCTACTAAGTGCATCTGCTACACCATTAGGTTTTATGGGGTGGTAAAGGACACTCATGTCATAATCCTTAAGAAGTTCTAGCCACATTCTTTGTCGAAGATTCAAGTATTTTGTACTAAACACATATCGAAGACTTTTGTGATCAGTGAAAACATCCACATGAACCCCATACAAGTAATGTCTCCATGATTTTAAGGCAAATACTACCGTCGTTAATTCCAAATCATGGGTCGGATAATTCTTCTCATGTACTTTAAGTTTCCTTGAAGCATAGGCAATCACATTACCATTTTTCATGAGTACACATCCCAACCCCACTCTAGAGGCGTTACAATATATCACAAACCCATTGGTATCCTCCGGTAAGGTCAACACCGGAGCGGAAATAAGTTTATCCTTCAATTCTTGGAAGCTTTTCTCACAAGCCTCCAACCACTGAAACTTAGCTTTCTTTTGAGTCAAAGTCGTCAACGGCGAAGCAATAGAGGAAAAAACCCTCAACAAACCTCCTATAGTAATCGGCCAAACCCAAAAAGCCTCTAATGTCAGAAGGAGTTAGAGGTCTAGGAAAACTCTTGACCGCATGCGTCTTCTAAGGATTTACCTCAATACCCTCAGTTGACACAATATGACTGAGGAAAGCTACGGACCTTAACCAAAATTCGCCCTTGCTAAACATTGCAAAAAGTTGTTGGTCATTAAGAACCTGTAATACAATTCTCAAGTGGTCCACATGCTCACTCTTACTCGTTAAATAGATCAAGATATCGTTAATAAACACGATAACAAACATATCAAGTATTGTCGGAACACTTTATTCATTAGGTCCATGATTGCCGCCGGGTCATTTGTCAACCCAAATGACATAACCACAAATTCATACTGTTTATACCGGGTCCTAAAGGCCATCTTAAGAATATCAACCCCTCTCACCCTTAGTTGGTAATTACCCGAACGAAGATCAATTTTTGAGAAGTAGCCAGCCCCTTGGAGTTGATCAAACAAGTCGTCAATTCTTGGAAGAGGATACTTATTCTTAATGGTAACTTTGTTCAATTGGCGATAGTCAATACGCATTCTAAGGTACCCATCCTTCTTTCTCAGAAACAACATCGGAGTACCCCATGAAGAGATACTCGATCAGATAAAACTCTTATCTAATAAATCCCTTAGAAGCTCTTTCAACTCTTTCAACTTGGCTGGAGCCATTCTATAAGGAGGAATGGAAATAGGTTGCGTATCTGGTAAAAGATAAATGCCAAAATCTATTTCCCTCTCCGGAGGAATACCAGGCAAATCATCAAGAAAAACCTCCGAAAAATCATTCACTACCGGAATCAACTCTAGAGAAGGGGTCTCAAACTCAACAGTCATAACCCTAACAAGATGGTAAATACACCCTTTGAAGATCATTTTCCTAGCTTTGAGACAAGAAACAAATTGACCTCTATGGATAGAATTTCCCCTCTTTCATTCTAAAATAAGCTCGTTTGGGAATTGGAATTTGACCACTGTCACAACCTTGGCCTACACCCCAGACGTAACATGACGTACTTGACCCTGAAGGGGTATCGTACAAGCCCTTAACATTCATAACATAAGATAAAAAAATGATGTGAAGTTTAAAACTTTTATCCATTCAATCAAAAACTTTATAAAAGCAAGAAGAAGTCTAACCTGTCTCATTTATCCATCTAATACAATCTTTGAATCAACATAGGGTCACAACCTTTCAACATAATCGAAAACTTAAAAAGACTTAAAAGAAACTACTAAAGATTCATATGTCGTCGAATCTTGAGGACTCACCAAAATCTAGGAGAATAGTCGATCCAAGCTTTAACCAATAGAAGATCACCTTAAATACCGAAACCTACACTTTGTAAGAAAATGTAGAAAATATGGGTTAGTACAAAATTGCACTAATTATGATAGCCATGAAAATATCATGCTAAAAAAGAAATTTTAGTTGAAAAGCATACATTTACCAAGTTTGAGAATCATCATGCACTTTTAGTATAAAAACATAAGTCAAAAGCATGATCATCAAATAACTCATTATAACACATTAGAACCATCTCTTAGTCAACCGTGAGTTATACTTGTGCAATATTTCATGGGCATCCCAAAATACCTCACATACTAAGTACCACTTTGAGGCCACCATAAACATACTTACCATTCTTCATTCTCATCTTTAGTGAATACTCATAGACAAGGAACATTCACATTTAATAAGTCATGACAAGGAAATCAACTCATATTAACAATCCAAGTTAAGCATTTATCATTTCACTTAGCCTTCATATCAATATCCTCAATAGCACCATTATAAGCACATTCGCTTCATTAAACATTATATCATTAAAGAACACACCATGACTACTCTCAAAGCCTACTTGTGCAATGCATGGATGAAGTCCCATACACCCACCCACACTAAGAAGTGCATTCTTGAGAAGCCATAGTTCATTATCATTCATTCTGGGGTAAGCCTTAACCGACATAGACCATGTGAGTAAATCATGGAAATCCGGTGTTACATACACTGAATAAGGGATTCCTACTTGCCTAAGGTATGACCGTTAATTTAGCTTAGGTGCATCCACTAGCTAATAACCTATGTGGGCACAGAGGTATGAGATAAGGATATTGGTACTAGATACCCCGCCTCAACTCATGTATGGGCATCCATCTCAAGAGATTGCTACTAAATACCCCACCTCAACTCTAGTATGAGAATATATCTCAATCAATATCCACTCGGTGCTTAGCATTATTCCCCACGGACTACTTGACATTTCATTACCCTAGTTCATTAATATGGGAATAAAAGACTGTTACTAGATGGGGCCTCAACTCACGTGATAGCATCCATCTCATCCCAACATTCATTGATTAGATAGCTCATAAATTCAAAGGTGAGAATAGTGTTTCATCCTCAGAATCCCCATATTGTCACAAAAAGCCTTACACAACATATCATTATCATTCGTTAGTGTATAGTTGAGAATATCCTTTCAATCAATACGTCATCATTATCATAAGCATAGAAACTTAATTCATACTTCATTCATGAAAGTGTGTGTAGTGAATAGCCTTTCAACACAACACCATTACTTTATAGTCATGATCACATTACTTTCAATGAATTCACAAAGCATGTACATAAACATCATAATCATGATTCATCAACCCATCTAGGATTACTACATTAGACATGGCAACAACATGATTCAAATAGTTCAATTACTACAAGCACATTCTCATGATATTCATCTTTCTATATTTCACGCACATCACAATTCAAAAATTGGGACATGGGGACTTCATAATTTCTTGGGTGAAATTCAATATAATCAACCATAAATATTCCTAAATTAATACATTATTCAAGTAATTAATTCTTGACATTCCTAATTCAACAACATTCTACTCATATCAACCAACACCCACACTTTAAGATCCAATTTGGAAGAATTAGGGGAATTCATGTATGCTTGAGGAATTCATCTTTAAAACAGTAAATAATCATCAATCTAATCATATTATAAATCAATTAAACCATTAGAAACGTTTTTGAAGTGAATCCATGACTTTGAGTAAACCCTAAGTTTTTGGGTAAAGTTATAAAGTTTAAAATTGACTTTGAAGGGATTCTATGGGTAAAGGCTACCCATAGATGAAGAGCTACAATACCTTGATGATGATCCACACGAAATTGACAAGAAAACCCTAGCTCTTTGAAACCCTAGGCTCCAACTTCACTCTTCTTCTTCTTTGAGTTTTAGAGAGAGAAATATTGTGAGGAAGATGAACTTTTGGTTTAATTTGTGAATAATGAAGTAAACGAGGTGTTTAGTGACTAGAAATATTTTATATAGGTGAAATAAAATAAAAAAAATCAACCCCATTAATTAACAAACTAATAAGGAATTTACCAAAAAGATCCTCTCTAGGCAGCCCACTCCCAAGCACCATGACAGGGCTCACGAGCCGTGGTCCTGCCCGTGGTCTTTGGGTAGTGGCTAAACTTTGGTGTCTTGGCCTCCACATTGCTAAGGTGGGACCACAAGACTTTCCATGAGCCGTGGTAAAGACAACATACTGTGAAGTGGCACGTGGTCCTAAGGCAGTAGCTTGGTCTCAAGGTCTTGCCTCCCACAAGTCTAAGGGAACTTCACGAGACCTCCCACGAACCATGGTCATGGAAACTGGTCATGAAGGTGGTCGTGAACTTTCGGGCAGTGTCTTGCCAAGGTTGGGGAAGCTTTGGCCCCCGTTTCTATGACCCTAATCCAAGAATCCAAACCCTTGCCCTTAACTCTTGATGTTAACCCTCACATTTAGGCTCTAGTTTAACCTACTAATTTCTAAGGTGTTACAACCACCCAGGTCCTATAATCTATAAAGGGATAACATGCATGCAACCAATCCATACCCAAAATCACATAAAACTAACATGTCTAACTCTACCAAATCTACCAAGGTAACTTTATGAGACAAAGAAACGGGACAACATCAATAGACTATTTTTCCCACCACCGAGTCACCAACCGGGGTAGAAACCAAAAAAGGTTCTACTAACATTTCGGGGAATATTTCAAATTTAGTTGTCACAAAAGGTGTAACAAAGGAGAAAGTGGAACCGGGATCGAGCAAGTCATAAACATTAATAGAGAAGACTTTTAACATACCACGAGGGTTCATTCTTGCAAAATCCCTCAATCTAGAAGCCGCAAAATTCACATTAGGGTTCACATGAGTCACAACCTCCCTATTGGCTTAAGCTGCCAAAGCGTGGGCCAACATTTGGAACGCCGACCTAACCTCCTCAATTGACATAGCCGAAGGATCAAACGAAGCTTGGTTAACTTTAGGAGCTTGATTACCTTGAGGAACTCCTTGATTTACATTCTCCTTTTCCACGCTCCTAGCATTGGCCCTTCGTGTATTCATTTCCAAAGACACAAGAGAAGGATTAGGAGAGGGACTTTTATAAAGTTAGACTCTAAGGCACGACTCAAGAATAATGAAAGAAGTGACATTTCCTAAACATCTTATAGCCTCCCATTCATAAGTGTGGCGTGCTTCACACTCATGAAAAAGAGTCTAATAGACGTGGCTTATAAGACACCATCCTAGAATCATTCTAAACCTGGTTTTCTTATTACCAAGTTTGTCACGACCCAAGGGTACCCCGTAGACGTAACATGGAACATAGGACCCCAAAAGGCACCATGTAAGCCACTTAGTATATCATAGCATAAGTAAAGAACAATAGAGAGTAAAAACACATTTCATTTCTTAAATATTTTATAAAAGCAAAGCGGAAGTCTAGACTTGTCTCATAATGCCATGTTTTACAATTGAAGTTTCAAATAGGGTCAAAGCCCTTAACAACATAGTTCTTAAATGAAAGTACAAGGAAGGAAACTAGTAATCATCATCCATCCTCGAACCATGAGGACTCACCAATAAGCAAGTAGAATAGTCAATCCAAGCTTAGACCAAGAAGTATATCACCTCAAGAACTGGAACCTACACTTTTAGAAAAATGTAGAAGAAATATGGGTTTGTACAAACATGCACTAAGTATGATAGTCAGGCACAAAATCCTTAAATCATGATAAAAAGGACATTTTAGTTGAATGTATGGTATTTACTAATATAAAACATCACTATGGAAATAAGGGAAAGAAAACATAATTCATAAGCATAAACAACTTATATGACACCATATCATAATAAGAACTTACTACAAGTACCCTCAAAGCCTTCTTGTGCAATGCATGAATAAGATCCCATAATCCTACTCATATGGAGTAGAGCTTCTTAACTAGCAATTGTTCATATTTCATCTTCGTTTTCATACTAACATAAACGAGATATTAGCTTTAACCAACATAGACCATGTGAGCTATCATGGAATGCAGTGTCTACCCAACACCGAAAAGGGGTTGTTCTACTTGCCTAAGGTAGAACCATACTCTTTGCTTAGGTTGATCCACTAGCTATAGACCAATGAGGGCACACAATTTATTGGATAAGGAGAATTTTACTAGAAATTCGCCCTCTACTAATGGAGGAGCTTCCATCTCATGAGACTTATTCTAGAAACCCTCCCTCTACTAACGGAGGAGCTTCCATCTCATTGACAATATACACTCGTTGCTAAGCATAATTCCCATTTAGTTCATATTAGGTGTTGACTTAAGTTCATAATTATGGAAGAATATCTTGACACTGAACCAACATAACTCATGCTAAAGCTCTTAGATTCATTAGGTGGGACTAGTTTTCCAACCTTAGAATCACTTATGTGTGACAAAACTGTCACACCATATCATATTCATACAAGGTTGTGTACATGAGGATCATCATCCAACAATAAAATAACTAGATCATAACATATTCACTTTACTCTCAAAGTGTTCATAGGACATATTCATAGAGCTCATAGTCATGGATAATTCACATATCTTGTCCTTCAAGGCCACAATCCACCAACACATCTAGAATTACTACATTAGATATTAATGATATCATGATTAAAGTAACCCAACTATAGCAAGCATAATCTCCTATTATCCTTCTAACATCAACAATTCACATCATAAAGTCCAACTTTGGGAAATCGGGGAATTCATTGGTTCTTGGGGGAATTCATCATAGATAAACAATAAATCATGAATTTAGTATTAATCCATCATAAATAAACAATTAAAATCGTTTTTGGAAAGATCCCATAAGATCGAAGACAAACCTTAACTTTGGGGAAATCACTAGTTTTGAACTTGAATTTGGAAGGACTCCTTGGATGGAAATTAACCAAGGATGAAAGACCACCATATCTTAGTAATGATTCTTCAAATAATTTGATTTAAATTTCCTTGATTCTTCAAGCCCTAGATAGAATTTTACTCTTCTTCTTCCTTGAGTTTTAGAGAGAGAAATTTTGTGTAGAAGATGAACTTTGGAGAAAATATTTGGGTGCTTTGAAAATATGAAGTAATTGGGTGTATTTTGACTTAAAATACGATATAGTTGTATAAAAGTAATACGAAACGACCTCACTTTGATAGGGCTTAAAAAGGAAATACCAAAAATAACCCTCACTTAGAGTGAGTTGCCCAGGTGCCACGAGGGGCCCCACAAACCGTGGTCCCTCTCGTGGTCTATGGGGTAGTAGCTAGGCATCTTGTACCTTAAGATCACACACCCAAGGCAACTCCACGAAGGGTTCCGCGAGCTGTGGTCCCTCTTGTGGAACTTCACGCAGTGGCTAGGCCACTTTCTTGCCACCCTCACACACCTAACTCTTCTTTACGAGCCTTCCCAAGAGTTGTGGTCTTCACCGTGAGCCGTGAAGTGGCTCGTGAAGGAGAGTTTGTTTTAGGCAGTTTTTGGAAGTTCACTGCCTAGTCTACCACGGACCACACCATGATCTATTGTCCCTACCACTAGTCATGGGGGTGGTCATGGTCACTAGGGCAGTGTCTAGGGGAGTGGACTGTTTTGGTCCTCTCCCTTGGTTCCTTCCAACCTCCTTGACTCTTACCCTCTCGTTTTAGTTATAGTTTATGTCACGACCCAGACCATCGTGATTGGCGCCCACACTTAACCCTTCGGTGGGAGAACCATTTATACTAACTAGCTAACAAACATAATCAAAATACTAAGGCATTTAAGTTACGGAAGCAAGGTTCATGCTAAGGAAAGAAATAGAAAATTTCCATAAACTCAAAACCATTGGTCTAACAACTAAACAAATGTGGAAATTATGCCTAGAACCTAAAAGTCAACATACCAAAACATCTGAAGTTCAACCATAAGTCTAAACAAGAAAGGGTACAACCCCATACTAAACATAAGAAATCTAATGAACTAGTCTATGTCCTAATAAGATGGACTAAATAGAAGAGAACTCAAGGCAACCTGGATTAACTAGCTCACCCTTGAATTCGAACATCGATCACTGATCTATTAAGCGAGGTCTGACAATAGCCGTTGGAAGATGCCCTGTACTCAACAAAGAAAGAGCAAGTGTAGTGTCAGTACACAACCAGAGTGTAGTGGTAGGATCACACGACTATCCCACTAAGTGCAACATACATAAGCCATTACAACATAATAATAGCATGCATACACTAAACATATAAAATATCAACATCACTTACGAACAACGGAGAATTTCACAATCTTCAAGATATACAATTATGTCAAGTAAATGGTCCTCTCATAGAACCCAAACCCAAACTTAATCGTGTACTGGTTCATGGTACCCGATCCAATGTTTATTACGGAACGTGGAAACCAATCTCATATTTATGCCAGCGCATAACAATTGATACAAGTTAGTGTGTCGGAATGCAACACCCGATCCCTTCTATAAGCCACAATTACAATCCCAATGTACATTCTCACAATCATACAATCAAGTCATGATTTCATGGCATACAATTACTCAATTAGTTTCATTTATAGTAACACCCCAAAAACTAGTAGACTAAACTAGGGCCTTAAGCTAGGGTTTCAGAGTTTGATGTATGTGGATTAGAGTCGTAGATGAGACATTCTGTACTTTGAATGATGGGCTTAGGGGTTGAACGTCAAGGCACGTCTTACACTACATAAACTAGTAGGCCATCTAGGGCTAAGTGAGGGCCAAGGCAAGGAGCAAGAGCCAAGGCAAAGGGGGCAAAGCCCAGGCAAAGGCCAAGGCTGCCCAAGTGTAGAAACACACTGCCTCAAGTCCACGACCACCACC
This sequence comes from Solanum bukasovii, assembly GCA_029582585.1. Lineage (NCBI taxonomy): Eukaryota > Viridiplantae > Streptophyta > Magnoliopsida > Solanales > Solanaceae > Solanum > Solanum bukasovii. The sequence goes on from JAJOOI010014102.1 coordinate 39,363, forward strand.
ACGGCTCGTGGTGTGGTTCGTGAGACCAGGGAATTAGCTCCTTAAGGTATGCATCAATGTCACTTACCTCCACGAGCCACTTCATCGTGGGAACGCTCGTGAAGGTGCCTTAGGAGGAGGGAAACGAAGACCTTTTAGAGGCATGTAAAGTCCCTTGTTCATGAGCACCTTCACGACCAGTGGTCTTGAACACGGTTAGTGAAGAGCCTCATGAAGTTCCCTTAGAAGTTTGGAAGGCAAAGCCTTGAAGCCAAGACACTGCCTAGGGGCCACGACCATCACCATAATTCATGGTCTTGACCACGGATCGTGGGAGGTCTTGTGGTCCTCCCTTTGTTATGTGGAGGACAAGACAAAAGGTCTAGCTACTGGTCCCAAGACCACGGTTAGTGGTGAGGACCACGACCCGTGGTGTCTCTTGTGAAGGCTTTGGCAGTAGGCTGCTAAGTGGGGAAGTTATTAATAAATTATAAACGTGGGTGTTTTGGTTGGGGTGGATTTACTTAGTCATAAAACCCCATATAAGATATTTTATGATTTTAAACACCCTTTTAAGTCACTTCTCACAAGACTAAAATGAAAATCCCAAATCACTCCTCTCTTAAATATTTCTCTCTCTAGAAAGACCTCCATTGAAGAAGAAGCTAGAGGTTGAAGATAAAGTCAAGAACAAAGGTTCCATTTCCAAAGGCTTATGCTAGGGCATTCATTAAGGTATGTTTAGCTTTTCATATATGGGTTCTTCCACCCACATAGCCCCCTTAGTAATCCCCTAATTTGTAAAGAAGAACCCCAATCTACGCTAGGGTTACTTCCAATGTGTGGGTATAGTTGGGTATGATTCCAAAGGGTTAAATAATACGTATTCATGGTTAATTTAGTATTGAATTATGATATTATGATGAAATCATGTGAATTCTATGGTTATCCCTAGTTTTCTTGATGAGTTACATGTTTTGTGGGTTTATGCCATTGGAGGTGAAATTGAAGGTTTATGAGTAATCTTTCTAAATCAAAGTCATGTGTAGTAGTTGATCAAAGTTAGGATCATATAATTATGAATTTAACTAGACCTTGTTGAATATGACTGATCTTGACTTGTTATGCTAGTATTTAATCTATATGATCAATTAAGACTAGAATCACCTAGTGATGAAAGATGTAGTCAATCTACCTTGAAATCTAGGTATAAAGAAGAGATTAAGAAAGAAACCTTGAGTGTAAGGTTGTGATCATGATATCTAGGGCTTTAGGGTGAAGCTAATATGATCGACTATTGATGTAAAGGCTTTGAGAGTAATGTCTAAAACAGAATAGAAGTCTAATAGGTTAGATTATGGTGAAAGGCCTATACTCACCTAACCTACCTTTTGAATGCTTGAAATTATGAAGTGATTCAATCACTTGAACATGGTTTGGTTGTCAAGGACATCCTTCCATGAGACATGACTGTTAAGCAAGGCTTAACGAGTAAATCGTGGGGTGTATGCTTTGCCTCAAGTGGATATTGAAGATGAGATGGTGTGTCACACAAGGTAGGGTCTGGGCTCCAAGTAGAAAGGAGAACCACACCTAGTTGGTGTGAGGACTATCTAAGTTAAAGGGGGAACTCTTATGTAGTAGAGTGCGGGTTTTCCCAAAATTAGGTCTCATGAGATGGGACCCTTCACATAAGTTGAGTCAAGGTTCCTAGTAGCAATCTATATATCCAATGAACTAAGACATGCTGAAAGAAGCATCTCATACTATTCTAAAGTATAAATGAACTAAGACTTAATTAATGAAGTTTCTCATAGTGTTGAAGAGTATAAATGAACTTAGACATGCTTAAGGTAGTATCTCATCGGGTCCATATGAGTAAGGAACTTAGACATACTAAAAGGAGTATCTCTTAGGGTCCAACCTAACAATGAACTTAGATGTGCTTAAAAGAGTACCTCATAGTGTTCTAAAGTTAAAGAGAGGAACTAGATTCCAAACGTAGAAGCAATAGTAAAAGGATCTAAAAGTGGTACTTAGCATGATTAGTAATATGGGATGCTATGATTGCATTTCACAATTATGACATAGGGTTACTAAAGAGATGAGTTGAGATAGGATTGTGCCATAGTTGCCTTCCTTGCTATAGTTGACTAAGGTGAGAGATTCCCTTAGTTATGAGAGTTAAACTAATAATAAGACCAAAAGAGAGTGAGTATGACTAAGATGATTTCAAGGTTATGTTTAGTGTGAAGGGTAGTATGGGATGCCTTTCATGCATTGCACAAGTGTGTCTTGAGGTTTCTTAGGAGTATGGTGCCCATATGGTAGAAAGACTTAAGACTTAACCATGCTTATAGACTATGATTAAGATGACCTTAAAGGGGTACTTGGCTTGAGTAGTATTATGGGATGCTATCCATGCTTTGCACTTGTAGTCTTTTAAGGTTACATAAGAATGGTGCTATTATGGTATAGGTGACTAAGAGTCCACTATGCTTATATGATTATGACTTATCTCCTTTGCTCAATTATTATGTCTTATGTTGACTTGTGATTATATCATGCTTATGTTGGAGACCATGCTATGACTATGATGATTATGTTATGACCTTGTTATTACCTCTTATGCTTATGTCTTATGATTGACTAACCATGTTAAGATTCTCTTATGATGTTGTTCTACCTTTCATACTTGGTACATTTTTGTACTAACACATATTGCCTACATTCTAATCAAATGTAGGGTGTTGGAGATTGAGTTGCCTTGGAGGCTTGGTTCCTAAGAAGAAAGAAGACTTGAAGATTTGGTGAGTCCTCGTAGCTTTGAGGACAAGCCCATGTTTCCCTTTTATCTCATTTCTTATGTTTTAGACTTTATGTGGGCCGCGTCCCAAGACTTTTAGTCATGAGTTTAAATAAATGGTTTGAGACAAAATTTTAGTAAAGACTTCCGTTTTCTTATGAAAATGTTTTCAATTGATTGGTTTTAAAGAAAGTTTTCAATTTTCCCGTAATTTTCTAGTATCTTATGTTATGGTTATGCTAAGGGTTTGTATGAAACCCATTCAGGGTCAAGTACGCCATGTTACGTCTAGGGGGTACCCCTGGGTCGTGACATTTACGATTAGTGAAATCAACCATGCAACATTTGCATGTACACATGCATTATAATAAAGAAAGAACAAACAGATATCACACAATCATGAAATCACAACGATCACCTACCTCAAACAAAACTTGAATCCCCTAAGAAACTTGATTCTTCCCCTTCCGAATTCGTTCCGCTTGTTCTTGGTCTACAAACAATCATAATAACACAGAAATCAATAAACAATAACTAATTAACCTAATTACCAACAATCCTATCAACCCTAGTTCAAACCCGTGATCCCCATACCCAGATTAGGGCTTTCTCCACAATAATTTCCAGATCAAAACCCTCCCCCATCGATAATTACCCACTAGATTACATTCTCTGGATCAAAAACCACATTCGGGGAGTGAAAATCATACCTTTAGCCACAAGAATGGTGGAAAACTATCAAGAAAACACATGGGTTCGTTCCTTAGCTCTCATGTTCGAAAAATGCAGAATAAAACGTTTTTAGGGTTAATTTCAAAATTTAAGTCGCGTGCGTCCTATTATGGCGGTACTCAACCCAATACAGCGGCCCTACCCTAGTGGGAATAATCCCTCCTTAGCTGCTTGCACAAAACCAGTGAGTTGATTTAAGACTTCCAAACTCCCATTTCAAAACACATCTTCATCCCATGACACTTAGAGAATACCCGTTCATGCTAGGATCAATTTTGGGAGTTCTACTCTCCCGTATTCGATTCCGTAAAGTCACACGAGTTCTTTAACATCTTAGAAATATATTTATGTGATCTAGGTCATAATTCGATCACCCAATTGTTGCCAGATTTCCTTAGACTTTAAAGACTCTAATTTCGTCCAAATTTGGACTATGTTGGGAAATTCCAAGTTACAACAAAAAAGTTTTCCGATCCAAATCTTTTCCCGTTGGCTTTTCTATAACGACGGAAATAGGTTGTTACAATAGATACCAATTTACCATCACTCGTCCCACAGTGACAAACTTAGGAGAAATAGTCTAAAGAAAGAATGGAGTAGTACCTTAATCAACGAACAACTGGGGATACTTTTCTCGCATGTCCTTCTAGGTTTCCCAATTAGATTCCTCAACTGGACGATGCTTCTATTGAAATTTCACGGACTTAGTCTCCTTTGTCCTCAGCTTACGCACATCACGATCACGAATAGCAACTGGTTCCTCCTCATATTCGAGGTCCTTCTCTAACACAATTGTGTCCCACTTCATAATGTAATCCCCGTCACCATGATATCTCTTCAACATGGACACATGAAATACCAGATGAAATTGAGATAGATTACGATATAAAGTCAATCTATAAACCACTAGCCCTTTACATTCAAGAACCTCAAAGGGACCAATATATCACCCACTTAGCTTGCCCTTCTTGCGAAATCTCATTACCCCTTTCATGGGTGATACCTTAAAAAGAAAATTCTTACAAGTTTGAAATGCCATATCTCTTACCTTATGGTCTACATACTCTTTCTGTCTACTCTAGGCTGCTAGAAGCTTAGCTTTAATACTCCTCACCTTATCTTGAGCATCCTTTACTAAATCAACCCCCAAAGGTTTCACATCTCCAGCCTCAAACCATCCTATGGGTGATCTAAATCCCTTCCCATAAGGTTCCTCAAATGGTGCTATATCAATGCTGGAGTGATAACTATTATTATAAGAGAACTCACACAAAGGTAAGAACTTATCCCAATGCCTTCCAAAAACAATTACACATGCCCTCAACATGTCTTCTAACACTTGAATAGTCTTCTTTGACTGTCCGTCCATCTGTGGATGTATGGCTATACTAAAAGTGAGTTGTATGACTAACTCATCATGCAATTTCCTCCAAAACATGGATGTGAATTGGGTACCACACTCTAAGATGATATAAATGGGCACCCCGTGTAGCCTTACTATCTCTTTCACATACACCTTAGCAAATTTTTCAACATTATAATCTATTCTTACTGGAATAAAATGGGTCTTACTTAGTCAATCTGTCAACCACTACCCAAATAGAATCAAACATCCCCAAAGTCTTAGGAAGACCAACCGCGAAATCCATGGCTATCATTTCCCAGTTCCATTAGGGAATTGACATTCTCTGAAGCAAACTTGCAGGCCTTTGATGATCATATTTTACTTGTTGGCAATTTTTTCACTTAACCACAAACTTCACTATGTCTTTCTTCATGCCCGGCCACCAATAAATTAACGTTAAGACATGGTACATCTTGGTCACACCCAGATGAATGGAATATCGCGAACCATGGGATTCTGTCAACAATTTCTGAATCAAGTCATCAACTCGAGGAACACAAATCCTTCCTTTAAAACTGAGCAAACCTTTTGCATCAAGAGTGGTCTATTGTACCTTACCAATCACAGTCTTCTTCTTGAGTTCATTCAAATTTTCATCCTCAAATTGTTTGGCCTTGATCTCCGCAATGAACGTGGCCTTATCTTCAATACTAGCTAATGCCCTACCTTTGTCTGAGATGCCCAACTGCATGAACTCAGACTCTAAGGTCTAAATTTCTTTAGCCAAGGTTCGCCTAGTTACACTCAATCCAGCTAAACTACCCATACTCACTACTTTTCGACTCAAACCGTCTGCGACCACATTAGCCTTACCCAGATAGTATTCAATGGTGACATCATAATCCTTAAGTAACTCCATCCACCTTCGTTGTCTCAAATTCAGATCCTTTTGAGTGAACACATGCTGCAAACTACGATGATCAGTAAATACCCCTCACTTAACACCATACAGATAATGTTGCCAGATCTTAAGAGCAAACACTACCGCTGCTAACTCAAAATCATGCGTTTGGTAATTCCTGTCATTCACCTTCAATTGACGCGATGCATAAGCTATAAAATTCTTATCCTGGATCAACACAACACCTAACCCAGAATATGAAGCATAACAATAAATAATAAAATCCTCACCTTCAAACGGTAATGCTATTGAAAGCTCTGATCACATGTTTCAGTCCATTCAAAAGGTACCTTCTTTTTAGTCAAAATTTTCAAGTGAGTGGCAATAGAAGAAAAGTTCTTCACAAATCGATGAAAGTAGCAAACGATCCCCACAAAACTCATAACTTCCTTCACAGAGCTAGGCTGAACCCAATTCTTAACCACTTCAATCTTTTGGGAAACTACCATTACCCATTCTTTTGAAACTACATTCCCAAAAAATAAAACCGAAGTCAACCAAAATTCACACTTAGAGGATTTATCATACAACCTTTGTTTCCCAAGAACACCCAGAACAATACGAAGATGGCCGACATACTATTCCTCACTTTTTGAATAGACCAAAATGTCATCAATAAAGACTATAACAAATGAAGCAAGAAAAGGTTTTAACACACCATTCATCAAACTCATAAAAGATGCAGCCATATTCGTCAACCCTTACAACATAACCAAAAACTCATAGTGCCCATAGTGGGTTGTAAACGTTGTCTTGGGAAAATCCTCAGGACTAATCTTTAACTGATGGTAACCAGACCTTAGATCAATCATAGAGAAAATTGATGCACATTGCAATTAGTCGAAAAGATCATCTATTCGAGGCAATGGGTACTTGTTTCGAATGGTGACCCTATTCAATTTACGGTAATCTATACATATTCTCATACTACCATCCTTCCTCTTAACAAACAAAATTGGAGCACCCCATGGGGAAGCACTAGGATGAATAAATCATTTATCAAGAAGATCTTGGATTTGAGCTTTAAGCTCTCTTAATTCCTCCGGAGCCATGCGATATAGAGGGATAGAAATGGGACGGGTACCAAGTTCTAAATCAATGCAGAAATTATATCTCTATCAAGAGGCACACTAGGTAAATACGTAGGAAACTCTTCTCTAAATTTTGACACCACGGGGATAGACTTAACAGATGGAGACTCAACTTCAACTTCTATAATATGAGCCAAAAAAGCCAAACAACTCTGCCCTACCAGTTTCCTAGCTCGAATGGAGGATATGATCTTAACTTGATTAGGCTTGTACACCCTTTCCCACCCTAACTTTTCCATTCCCGGAATTTCTAGAGTCACAGACTTAGTATTACCATTAAGCACAACATAATAAGGGTACAACCAAGTCATGCCTAAGATTATGTCTAAGTCAGTCATATCCAAAATCACCAAATCAGCCCAAGTCTAATAACCCATAAACAACATATGACAACCACGATACACATGGGTGACTATGACAGACTCGCCAATTGGGGTAGAAACATGAATGTGGGCATCAAGTATATCACAAATCATATCAAACTCTGAGGCAAATCGCACGAATACATAAGAATAAATAAAACCCGAATCAAATAACATATTATCCATCTGGTCACAGACAAGAATAGTACATGTGATCATAGCGTCAGATGCCTCTGCTTTGTTTTTGCCTGGAAAGGCATAACACTGAGCCTTATCATCTTGATAGGTGACTTCCCTGCCTGGATGCACTGTACCTCTTCATGCATTACGATTTCCCCTACCTTTGCGACCTTGCTGATTTCCTCCTCGCCCACCTTGTGGACTCCTTTGACAATTATTACCATTCCCGTGGGTATCACAGCTCTAGACTGCTGCTGTGCGGAATCCATCATGCGCGGGTGGGGACAATCTCTCATCATATGCCTAGGCTCACCACATTTGTAACAAGTACTATCAAAGGGTGGCATGCTGCCCGCCGAATGTGCGGCTCCCTCGCTATCCTGAATCAAATTATGACGCGGAGTTCTCGAGTATTTATATTTAGAGACGGGCATAGCAAAATGAAATGACTTGGCTGTAAGTGTTGGCCTTCATAACCCTTGGAGTAAGAAACTTGAAAGTTACCCCAATTCTTGGCCCTTTTAGGCAATGCCTTAGCCTGACTGTCTCGCCTCTCCCTCTCCACTTTCTTCACAAAGTTTGTTACCTCATTAAAGATTTTCCCTGCTGAGGTCATATGACCAAATAATACTTGCAACTCATAATTTAGTCCCATAATAAATAAACAGATCCTTTCTTCCTCAATAGTCACCAGTTGAGTAGTATATATAGACAAGGCATGGAACTTAGCCTCATAAGAAGCCACATACATACCACCTTGTTCCAAAGCCATAAACTCATCGTTCTTCCAATCCCTGATATATCGTTAGTTTACGATATTTCTAATACATTTCACTTACAAGTTGTGTGTGTCTAGGGCCTTTTTGTATTGGTTTTTATGTTTTTTTATCATATTTTGCAGAAAAGATGTCCAGGCGCGGAAGTAAAGAGACAGCTAAAAGAACTGCAGAAAAGGGAATCTACAGAGGTGATCTACGGAATGTAGGTCCATTGACGCTCTGTAGGTGATGGCCGTAGATCAGCAGGTAAGGCATAAAAGGCAAATCAGGGAAATCTGACCAAGTGTGGAACCACGGTGGCCATTGACGGTCAGTAGATTGATCTACAGACCATACTGTTAATCCGTAGATTGATACTGCGAGGGTTTCAGTACCTGATTTTTGAAGATTCCAAGTGTGGAGCTACGAAAGGGGATTGACGAACCATAGATTGGTCTCCGGTCCGTACTGCAGTTCCGTAATTTTCTTTAGAGAAGCTAAAATATTTTCCAAGTCTTGGCTGACCGAAAGGACTCACAGACCGTAAATCCATTGACGGTCTGTAAGTCAGTCTCGTGGAATGAAGACGCGTGCGTGAACAAACTTTCCTTAATGTGTTTCCCTTTTAATTTAGGATTTGTTTTCTATAGATAGGGCATGTAAACCTCATTTTTAGGGGTTAGATTTTATTAATTTTTATTTACTTTATGACTTGAGAGATTAATTTTTGCAACCCTAGATATTGTTGATTTCCTTAAGTTCCTTTTGAAGATTTGGTTTTGCAATTCAAGTTGAATTTCTGGGTTTATTATTCTGAAATACGTAAGTTCATAATTCTTTCATCTAAAACAATGAATTGTGTTCATATGATTATGGGTAACCAAACTCCACACCTAGGGTTGAGGGAACCATTAGCGTTAACGAAGTATGAATAGTAAATAAGCAATTCTTGAATAGTGTTTTCCATGCATTTATAATTAGTTCGTGTAGAAGTCTTTTTAACGAGTGCACGCGTTAGAACTTGCCTTGTTGCTACTTGCTGGACCAAGGTGGTAATCAACAAGAAGAGATTTATCAACATAGATTTGGTGTGATACTATCTAATAGGCTAGTGTCGATTGGTGTGAAGTCCTAACTAAGCCAAACATCGATTATGATGTCTAATATGAGGTAAAGGTAAGGGTTAGTAAATTATACGCATGTAGCAGGACGAAGGTGCGGGGTGAAATTCTCTAGATGCCAGACCAAGGATTTAGAAATACATAACTTACCACGTTGCATGTGATATACTAGGAAGGGATTGTTGTTACTAGGATTACTGTGTTATGAACTTGTTGGAAACACGTATACCCTATTTAATTCTCTCATCTTGATAACAACCAAAATTGACTTTTGTTTACTGAATACTTACTGAATCCTTACAATTTGTTTTAAAAATCCCCTCGTTTTAATTACTTATTTCTCAAAGTAATTTGACTAATTGAATATAATTGTTGGTTAAAGTAAAGTCTAAATCTTTTTCCTTGTGGGATCAACCCCAACCTAAAAGTTGGGTTCTTTACTTGATAACGATCGCTTATGCTTCTTTAAGGAGGTGTAATTTGAGCGTATCAAATTTTGGAGCCGCTGCCGGGGAAATTTGGCTTTTAGATTTATTTTAACTACATTATTGAACATTAGTCAAATATTTCCTAATTTTTCTTTTTCTTTTTGTTTTTGTCTCTCTCAGGTTCTGACTCTAGTGTATGCCAAGTACACGGAGCCAGGGTGAACCACTTACTCCGTACGACGCATAGTTGAACCAAACTTTGCGAAGAATAAACAATCCAGGAGTTCAAGTTAATCCTATCGGAGGTAATCTAGGTGATGAAGTTGAGTTGCAACCCCCGAGGGTGGTTGGGGGAGACAACCAGCTTCTAGATGAAAATCAATTGGGAGATGCAGTGAGGGTGCAGGGCCCACCAGTCCCTCGACTGCATGACAACTATAGGGGAAACGTAAACATTGCTGACTTAAATGGACCTCTTTCTGTACCACCTTTACCTCCGGGGAACACATTTGTAGTGACCAGTAGCTTGATTCAGATGCTTACAACGAGGGGCTTATTCTTGGGTTCACCATCGAAAGACCCACATGCTCACATAGCCAAGCTAACGGCAGTTTACAAGAGCTGTGTGGGTTGACCAAACTTGGATATAGATGTCATTGGGTTGCGAGTGTCACTATGATAACGATCGCTTATGTTTCATTAGAGAGGTGTAATCCATACAGACTCTCCATGCAGTGAATGATCAAATGGGGGGTTTCTGACCAAACGCCCAAGGATCCAACACAGAAAATTGGCGCCAAGGTCAAGGAAACCAAGGTCGGAACTATGGAAACTACAACCAAGAGGGTCAATATGTCCGACATGGGAACTTCAATCGCAACAACAACTACAACCGGAACAACTATGGAAACATAAACGATCTGGTTGGACCTTATGATCCCCCTCAAAATTGAGAATCTAGTACTACGAAAGCTAGAGGCAATATGGCACGTATTGAAGATATGATGCATAAGATGATGAGAAAGTTTGATGCAACTGATGAGAATGTGAAGGAGATGAGAAACGGCTTGTCTGGTATTGGTCAAAAGGTTGATGCCAATGCAGTGTCAATAAAGCTAGAGTAGTAGATGACTCAGTTGTCTACTACAGTGAACCCAGTCAACCTGGCACTCTTCCTAGCAACACTATCCAGAATCCAAAGAATGATGGTCATTGTATGGCAGTTACTACTCGAGGGGGTAAGCAAATCATAGATCCACCTGTGTCGTCTGTGGTGGATGTTGAGATTACAAATGAAGATGATGTGGTAGAGGTTAGAGAAGAGTCTGAGACTGCGACAGAGAAAGAAGTGGAGATATCTCAGAACGTGGTCCCCATACCTAGACCTCCACCACCTTTTCCACATAGATTAGTGAAGAAGACTGCAGATTGTAAATATCGCAGGTTTATTACTATGTTGAAGCAGCTTTCCATCAACGTTCCGTTGATAGAAGCTTTGGAGCAAATGCGTGGGTATTCAATGTTTATGAAAGATATGGTAACAAAGAAAAGGTCTGTGAGTTTTGAAGATGATGATAGATTACAGCATTGTAGCGCTATTGGTACAAGGTCTCTTGTGCAAAATAAGGAGGATCCTGGTGCCTTCACGATTCCATGTACTATCGGATTGTTACACTTTGCTAAGGCATTGTGTGATCTTGGTGCCTGTATCAACCTCATGCCATTGTATATTTACAAGAAGTTGGGTCTAGGGGACCAAAAGCCCACTACAATACGGTTACTAATGGTTGATCGAACTGTGAAGAGGAACATTGGTGTACTCCATGATGTGCTAGTGAAAGAGGAGTCTTTCATTTTCCTGCGGATTTTGTGATTCTTGATTGTGAGGTTGATTTTGAGGTTCCCATCATCCTTGGGAGACCATTCCTTGACATAGGGTGTGTGTTGGTTGATATGGAAAAAGGATAGATGAAGTTCTAAATGAACAATGAAGAAGCAACTTTCAATATTTGTAGGTCCATGAAGCGGAGTGGTGAGCTCCAAACTGTATCTGCAATAACTTACAGGGTGGAAAGTGGGACAGAAGTGCAAATTGAAGAGCGACTAGGTGTTGAGGCACTAGCAGCAGTTATGATGAATTTCGATAGTGATGGTATTGAAGAGTATGATGAGTTGGTAGCCGCACTCGATAGGTGTGAATATCGGTCCAAACCAAAGAAGTATGAGTTAGATATGAAGAATCGCAAGTCCCCACTCGTAAGACGGTCTATTGTGGAGGCACCAAAATTTGAGCTTAAGACTCTACCACCACATTTGAGGTATGTATACTTGGGCAGAGAGAATACTTCGCCAGTCATCATTGCAGCAGATTTGAAAGCGAGACAAGTAGAGTGCCTGGTGACTGTGTTAAAGAGGTTCAAGCGAGCTATTGGGTGGACTATTGCGGATATTATTGGGATTCCTCCCGGTATTTTCTCTCACAATATCCAACTCATGCCAGATAATCAGCCCAATATCGAGCACCAGAGAAGATTAAATCCACCTATGCAAGAGGTAGTTAAAAAGGAGATCATCAAGTGGCTCCATGCGGGAGTTATTTATCCCATTGCAGATAGTAGTTGGGTGTGTGTTGTGCAGTGTGTGCCTAAAAAGGGTGGTATTACTGTGGTTCTAAATGAAAGAAATGAGCTTGTTTCAATGAGGCCCATGACCGGATGGACAGTCTGTATGGATTACCGGAAGTTGAATGCGAGGACAGAAAAGGACTACTTTCCTATGCCATTCATGGACCAGATGTTGGATAGACTTGCATGAAAGGGTTAGTATTGTTTTCTTGATGGGTATTCGGGAGACAATCAAATTTCTATAGCTCCAGAAGACCAAGAGAAGACCACCTTCACTTGCCCTTATGGGACTTTTGATTTCAAACGGGTGCCATTTGGGCTGTGTAGTGCTCCAGCAACCTTCCAGCGCTGTATGATGTCAATATTTTTTGATATGGTGGAGGACATTATTGAAGTGTTCATGGATGATTTTTCAGTTGTAGGTGATTCCTTTGATCATTGTCTGGATCATTGGCCGAGGTGCTTAAAAGGTGTGAAGACTGCAACTTGGTGCTGAATTGGGAGAATTGTCATTTCATGGTTAAAGAAGGTATAGTGTTGGGTCATCGAATTTCAGAGAAAGGTATTGAGGTTGATAGAGCTAAAGTTGAGGTAATTGCAAAGCTTCTGCCACCTATTTCTGTAAAAGGTGTTAGAAGTTTTCTAGGGCATGCTGGGTTCTATAATAGGTTCATAAAGACTTTTGAAAAATTGCACACCCATTGTGCAAACTGCTCAAAAAAGAGTATAAGTTTGATTTTGATGATGCTTGTATGAGAGCATTTGGAGAGTTGAATGAGAAGTTGGTTACTGCACCTATTATTATTTAACCTTATTAGGGACAACCGTTTGAGGTAATGCGTGATGCAAGTAGAGTGGCGCTTGGTGTGGTACTAGGACAGAGGAAAGAGAAAATTCTTCACCCTATTTACTATGCTAGCAAAGCTCTAAATATGGCCCAGAAGAATTATACTGTGACTGAACAAGAACTTCTTGCGGTGGTTTTTGCATTGGAGAAATTTCGATCCTACTTGCTTGGTACTAAGGTCATAGTGCATACTGACCATTCTGCATTGAGTTATTTGATGGCGAAAAAGGATGCAAAAGCAAGATTGATTAGATGAGTATTGTTGCTGCAAGAGTTTAATTTTGTGTTAAAAGATAGAAAGGGGACCGAAAATCGAGTTGTTGACCACTTGTCCAGATTAGAGGAAGAGGCTATGCTAAGGCTTGGAGATAAGGCTGAAATTAATGATGCTTTTCCAGATGAACAGGTATTGGCTGCCTTACATGATCTGATTCCATGGTTCGCAGACTTTGCTAATTATTTGGCAAGCGATTTGGTGCCCTCGGACTTGTCTTTTCACCAAAGGAGAAAGTTTATGCATGATGTGAAGAAATTCTTTTGGATAAGCCTTACGTGTATCGTAGTTGTGCTGATCGGATTATTCGTTGTTATGTGCCCAAGGTTGAGATGTTGAGTGTACTTGAAGCATGCAATTCATCGCTTGTTGGTGGGCATCATAGTGGTATTCGGACTGCGCATAAGATTTTGCAGTGTGGGTACTACTGGCCTACCATCCACCAAGATGCTCATGATTTCGCCAAGTCTTTTGATCGTTGCCAAAGAGAAGGAGAAATTTCAAAGAGGCAAGAGCTTCCTATGAATCCTATATTGGTGATAGAGTTGTTTGATGTATGGGGCATTGATTTTATGGGTCCATTTGTTAGGTCACATGGGATGAAGTATATTCTGGTTGCAGTTGATTATGTATCGAAGTGGGTAGAAGCAGTTGTGCTATCCAAAAATGAAGGCAAAAGTGTCACCGCATTTTTGAAAAAGAATATCTTTTCCAGATTTGGTACCCCGAGGTCGATCATTAGTGATGGAGGTTCCCACTTTTGTAATAAGTTGTTCAAGACGCTACTTGAGAAGTATGGTGTCCGCCACGTTGTAGCCACTCCTTACCATCCACAAACTAGCGGACAAGTTAAAGTGTCTAACAGAGAGATCAAACCGATTTTGGCGAAGACTGTGAATGTTAATAGAACGAATTGGTCAAGGAAGCTTGATGATGCTATATGGGCCTATCGCACTGCATACAAGACCCCCATAGGTATAACTCCTTACCAACTTGTATATGAGAAGTCTTGTCATTTACTTGTAGAGCTAGAGCATAAGGCGATGTGGGCAATGAAGAAGCTAAATTTGGATTGGGGCGCCGCATCTAATCAAAGAATGAATGACTTGAATATGCTTGATCAGTTTCGCCTAAAAGCTTATGAAAGTTTATTCTCGTACAAAGAGAAGATGAAGAGGTATCATGATCAAAGAATTGAAAAACGAGAATTTGTGGTTGGTGATCTTGTGCTTCTATTCAACTCTAGGTTGCGCTTGTTTCAAGGCAAACTCAAGTACAAATGGACTAGGCCATTTTTGCATACAAAAGTGCTCCCCCATGGAGCGGTTGAGCTTGAAAATAGTGAAAGAACTAGGTTCATGGTAAACGGGAAAAGGATCAAGATCTATCTGGGAAATGCTGAAAGTGTGAAAGAAGTGATTGAGGCGTATCATCTTGATGAAATCTAAGTAATCAAGAGGCATGCGTCGTGCCGCGACATTAAATCAAGCGCTGCTTGGGAGGCAACCCAAGATGTACAACCTAGCCAATGATAGGTTTTTGTTTTCCATCTAGCACTTTTTGTGTTTAGTTTATTCTCTGTATTAATTTAGATAGGTGTTTTAGTCTTTTTGTGTGTTCACTAGAATTAACATAGGGTCCGTGTCTAAAAAGTGTCCAGAAAATGTAAAAAGAATAGCCTAATGGTTGCTGCATGTGCAGGTACGCTATTAACATTTTACAGAAAATGGTCTGGTGTAAAGGTCTACGGAACCCATCAACGGTCCGTCGATCCATCCACGTACCGTGGATGGTGTCCGTAGATCCCATGTAAGTCCCTAGAAATTGTCCAAGTGTAAGAGTGATCTACAGTCACAATCTATGGACCGTAGATCGACCCACGGACCATAGACGGGGTCTCGTGGGTCCAGAACCCTAATGTTGCCTGACCCGACCCGGACCCATCCTATTTCAAAATCCCCCAATTTTAAATCATTCCACTTCTCTCCATTTACTCCCAAACCGTTTCATAACTTCCCGAACTCCTCAAATCACTCAATCACTTCCCAATTAATCTTCCCTTCCTTTTCCCCAAACTACTAAATTCCCTTTCCTTTACAATAATTCCCACAAGGTCTGGTGTTTGGGTTGGTAACGAAGAGGTAATTCTTTGGTCTTGCAAAGCTTAGTGTCGTCACGCAATAACCCCACTCCTCATTGCTTGTAAGGTAATAGATTTTCCCCTCACTTTGAATTTAAGTTCATAGATAGAATATAGAAAGTCAGGAATCGGGTCTTCACCTTGCGTAATTGTTAGATGAAATTGCATGATAAAATTGATAGTTACAATACCCTTGGAACGATAGATAGTGATTGTGTTGCCTTGTTGTATGTGATTAAAAGTTTAAATGTAAGTTTTGACTTAGGGTTCCAAAGTTTGTCTTAAATACTTGGTTAAAATGATTAATTAGAATCTTGAGAATGACAAACTAGCATGATTCAATGTTGTAATGCATGGTTAGACTAGGATATTATTGAAAATGATCTATGACGTGGACTTGAAAATAAAGAATGGCTGAAATCTGGCACAGATCACATCCACGATACCCCGTCTATGGACTGTAGATTCGGTTCGTGGTTGGATGTACCTGAAAATTTCACCAAGTGTAAAACCAAGGATGTGAACAACGATCCATCTACGGACCGTTCTGTACATCTATGGTTTCCATCTGCGACCAATATTATTGGTCCTCTGATCCATGGAAGGATTCCACGGATCGTAGATCAGTTTACGGACCGTAGGTCTCCTTCGTGGATGACCACTGTAGCCTCTGTCTAAATTTTCATGGGACTTTGTTACTGTTCATTTATAGTTCAATTTTTTTTTAGTGTGTTTATGGTTAGTTTTGGCACTAATATCGCTTCCACAGGTACGATGGCACCCAAGAAGCTAGACACATACTCAAAACAGGGCAAGTCAAAATTTGTTGCTCCTAGCTTCAGGTTAATCGATGAGGACACGAACACGAAAAAAGATCCAACATACATTCCTCCCAACACAAGGATTTCTCCCACTGCACCTTGAGCCACCAGAGGCACCCCCGGAAGGTGATCCCCGACGTAGTCACTACCTCTCACCAACTGGGTCTGCTTCCAGTTCAGCTACTGGGTCTACGTCTGGCTCCGAGTCTTCCCATGCTTCGGGGTCCATTGCTAAGTCAGCCATAGGGTCTAGCCAGAATGAACAAGCAGCCTCATATGATGAAGCCACTAGCTTAGAGTTAGTACCTATACCAAGGAATAAGAACCCTACTCTAGTGGCCGGCGAGCTAAACAGATGGTGTCTTGAGGGCCAATGGCAAATCTTTCGGGATGCCATAATGATTAATGACAAAGAGAAGATGGCCCGACTGATTACAAAGGAGGGAAGAGTCCTCACAGGGAGCTTGCACACTGTCCCCGACATCTATCGCCTTTTTAACCTTCACAAGTGTCACTGGATGGCTCGAGACCCAAGGACTTATAGTGAGGAGATTGTACGGGAGTTCTACCCCTCCTTTGCCGCCACTCTCCGTGGTTCGATTTCTAAGCGGTCAAAGCCCATGACAAGGACCCTCCCACTTCCACTATGGTTCGAGGTTGTCCGATGGACATATCACATGCCACCATCAGCCGCTTTCTCTATGGTACTACCATGGGTCACTCTTGGTCACTAAACACAGCGGAGTTTGATTACAGATGGGACATCGTGCGGAGTGGCGCTTTCCAGAGGAATGTTGAGCAGCGAGAGGCTGTTATACTATGGTTGGCTAAGTACATTGCTGCAGATGGCGAGCGTGCGGAGTGGGTTGCCACACCACGGTTGGGTATCCGAAAGGCCACACTGAATTTTGTAGCCAAGTTCTTCTGGTTGTTGGTGCGTAACAGGGTGTCACCTACAAAAGCCGTCAACCAACTCACATGGGACAGAGCGGTCATGGTTGCAGCATTAGTAGCAGGACTGGAGAATGACTTTTTCCACATGCTGCTGGCAGATATTCACGAGAGGGCACTTAAGACCTCCATTACTTACTTCTTTCCATGTTTGATTTTCCAACAGTGTAGGGACTCTGGAGTGCCGATCTGGCATTGTGATAAGTTGATTCACCCTGCAAGAACTCTTGATATAGGCCTCATTCGGGATGAGGCAAATGTGGCAGTACCTCGTAGAGAGCCCAGGTTGAGGTACCTCCGTTGGGCGTAGATCTTGCAGACACGGCAGGGCAGGCACAGGGTGTTGACCCCATTATACCAAATCACACCAACACCATCCCTACCTCCTCTTCCCAAGCCACTAGTAGGGCTCCTAGCTCATCCCGGTTCATACCACCATTAGGAGATATTGTTGTCCTGTTGGCCAGAGTACATAAATTACAGGCTCAGATGGCCACACTGCTGCATCACATCTAGCCTTGGATGCAAAAGTCGATAGCCGAGTCCGAGGCCAGAATGTAGCGAAGGATGGAGGGCATGATGGACCGGAAGATCCAGGCCGTTAATAAGCATCTTGATGCCTTTGAATTGAGAGTCCTCGAGCGACCATCCCCGACCATAGATCTATCCTCTTTTCAGTCCGAGTTAGCCAGCCTCCGGACCGATGTTAATGCCATTCTTGCCACCCCTACATTTGAGCCTCAGGTTGCACCTACTGCATTGGCTGATGATACGGTGCTGGATGCTTTATTCAGTTGGACCGTCGAGAAGAGGACTGAGCCTACACATACCAAAGGCAAGAGGCACCGTTCTAGTCGTACTGAAGAGGGAAAAGCCCAAAAGAGACAGTGTAGGCAGGAGAAGGAGGCTAGGAAGGCTTCGATTTTAGATGAAGAGTTGCGCCAACAGAGGGTGTGTGAGAGTATTGCAGGGGCATCGAGTTCCGCCCAAGTTGTAGAGGTCCCGCCTGTCGTGAGGGACATTGTGAGCACCACTGATGGTGCAGTTAGAGTGACCGAGAGCACTACTGAGGGTGCTATGATGGTTGATGTGGGCAGTACTGAGGGTGACCCAATTATAGTTCCAGCGGGCTCTGGGAAACCGAACCCACCCGTTTGTTGATGATTCTTCGGCGCAATGCGCCACAGGTTTGCTTTACCCAATCCATTATATTTTACTGTTTTTGTATGCATTGGGTACAATCATATCAATTTTTGTTAGGAATGGGGTGAATTGATTGTGAGTGATAGGGTGAAGTCTGAGTAACCCAACTCATAAATCCTCTCTTTGGGGTTTTCTTGCCTATGTTCTTTTTCCCCAAGAGACTATTTAAATTTCTGTGGAACCGGCATGTGTAAGGATCGTATGTGTAGAAGCATGAAAAAGAATGAAGCATGATGGCTTATGAAAAATATACCCGTCCAAATTGAGTGATGTGTGCTAGAATTGGTAGGGTAAGACAAGTTGAATGTGTTGGCTCTGAGTATGACATAATAATGAATCAACTTGGTGGCATGACTTAAGATCAAACTTGAACTGGGTAATCTCATAATCTGATAATGAAACTATGTGCCAAGAGTGTGTGAAAATAGTTGATTGTTCAAACAGTTTTTGTGCTAAACTAGAACTTTCCCAGTTAGTCCTGCTAAGACAATTCACTTTAGAGGTAGAAAGTAACCAAAGGCCCTTGTTCTGATAAGTCCACAAATTGACTAAAATAAGGATCTAACCAAATGAAATAAATGCTCCCGTTGATCCAAATGCTTTGAGCCTAAAATTAGACCATTTCTTTTGAAACCCCGAACTCACCTTCCCATAATCGACTATGTTTGCCCTGGTCCCTCCTTGGACATGTGCACCTCCACTTAGGCCAAAGGACTAAGTTGAGGGTGGCTAATGTAACAAGTAACTTCAATCTTGGCCCTGACCCGACATCGGGTATTGTGCACCTTAACCAATGGAAAATCCATAAGTTGAGGGTAGCTATGAAAGAGGTAACCGAAAGAAAAATAGGTATGAAAAGAGTTTGATGTTGAAAATGAGACGAAAGAATGTGACTTGTTGAAACCTACAGAAAATAATAAAATGCAAGAAAAAGTTGAAAGTAAAAAAAAATTAAAAAAAGTAATAAAATTAAAAAATATAAAGTCTAAAGTCACATCCATGGTTGAAGAAAATCAAGGGAAAAAAGGTAAAATGGCTTGATGTCAACAACAGGGCAAAACGAGGTGGAAAGCCTAATGTAATATCAAGGAGGACAGAAAGTCACTAAGAAATACCCAAATGTACCACACCTGACCCTGAGCCTATATTACAATCCAAGAAAGTGTTACAGTGATCCTAGTGTCTAGTTTGGAGAGTCTAAGCAGTGAAAATAAGGGCAAGCCTATGGTCCTGAGCACTAACTGTACTTGAAGTTATTTCTGAGTGTCAGTTTTGAATGAACCCTTCTACTTAAAATTCATAGTCATTGTGTGAAAGAAAAGGCATTTCGTTTGAAGTAATGGCACTAGTTACATTGTCGGAAAGTTGGTACTTTGGTGATAGTGAAACAATGTATGTTGTGTGTTGGTTGGTCGATCATTGTCATAGTTTGATCCGCCTGAATTAGCTTGTCAATTCTAAGAGAACAAATTTTTGCACCCGAAAAGTGAGTGGAATAGAGAGCCATGTGATTGCTTGTGCTTGAAATGCTTGCTTCTATACAAATGTCGTTTAGAGTCTTAGTGCGTCGCTTGAGGACAAACAACGAATTTAAGTTGAGGGTGTTGATATACCGTGAGTTTACGGTATTTCTAATACATTTCACTTACATGTTTTGTGTGTCTAGGGACTTTTTTTATTGATTTTTATGTGTTTTTATCATATTTTGCAGAAACGATGTTCGGCGCGGAAGTAAAGAGATAGCTGAAAGAACTGCAGAAAAGGGCAACTACGGAGGTGATCTACGGACCGTAGGTCCATTGACGCTCCATAGGTGATGGCCGTAGATCAGTAGGTAAGGCATGTAAAGAAAATCATGGAAATCTGACCAAGTGTGGAACTACGGTGGCCATTGACGGTTCGTAGATCGATCTACGGACCGTACTGTTGATCCGTAGATTGATACTGCGAGGGTTCCAGTACCTAATTTTTTAAGATTCCAAGTGTGGAGCTACGAAAAGGGATTGACGGACCGTAGATCAGTCTATAGTCCATACTACAGTTCCGTCATTTGCTTCAGAGAAGCTGATTTTTGGAAGCTAAAATATTTTCCAAGTCCTGGCTGACGGAAGTGAGTCACGGACCGTAGATCCATTGACGGTCCGTGAGTCAATATCGTGGAATAAAGACGTGTGCCTGAACAAACTTTCCTTAATTCGTTTCCCTTTTAATTTATGATTTGTTTTCTATAAATAGGGCATGTAAACCTCGTTTTTAGGGGTTAGATTTATTACTTTTGTTTTACTTTGTGACTTGGGAGATTAATTTTTGCAACCCTAGAAATTCTAGATTTCTTTAAGTTGGTTTGAAGATTTGGTTTTGCAATTCAAGTTGAATTTCTGGCTGTATTATTCTCAAATACATAAGTTCATAATTCTTTCATCTAAAATAATGAATTGTGTTCATATGATTATGGATAACTAAACTCCACAACTAGGGTTGTGGGAACCATGAGCGATTAACAAAGTATGAATAGTAAATAAGCAAATCTTGAATAGTGTTTTGCATCCATTGATAATTCTTTCGTGTAGAAGTCTTTTTAACGAGTGCACGCATTAGAACATGCCTTGTCACTACTTGCCGGACCAAGAAGGTAATCAACAAGAAAAGAATTATCAACATAGATTTAGTATGACACTATCTAATAGACTAGTGTCGATTGGTGCGAAGTCATAACTAAGCCAAACATCGATTATGATGTCTAATATGAGGTAAAGGTAAGGGTTAGTAAATTATACACACGTAGACGGATCAAGGTGTAGGGTGAAATTCTCTAGATGTCGGACCAAAGATTTAGAGATACATAACTTACCACTTGGCATGTGATATACTAGGAAGGGATTATTGTTACTAGGATTAATGTGCTATGAGCTTGTGAGGAACACGTATACCCTAGTTAATTCTCTCATCTTGATAACAACCAAAATTGACTTTTGTTTACTAAATACTTATTCTATCATTGCAGTTTGTTTTACAAACCCCCCTCCCCCCCACTTTAATTACTTGTTTCTAGAAGTAATTTGACTATTTGAATATAATTGTTGGTTAAAGTAAAGTCGACACCATTTTCCTCGTGGGATCGACCCCAACCTACAAGTTGGGTTCTTTAGTTGATAATGATCACTTATGCTTCTTTAGGGATGTGTAATTTGAGCGCATCAATCCCTCAAAGTCTGAGGCACATACTTCTCTAAAAATAGGGCACGAAACTGCGTCCAAGTATGTGGAGGTAGAACTGATGATCTGCATTCTACATAATCTCTTCACCACTTCTTAGCCTCACCTTGAAGCTGAACAGTCACAAACTCAACCTCATGTTGATGGATAATTCCCAACTTATGAAGCCTCTCAAAGCAATTTAAGATGAACTCATAGTTATCCTCACTCTCGAAAGCACGAAACATGGGCGGTTTCAACTTCAAGAACATAGTCAACATATCAGACTCATTACTAGTCCAAACACGACCCAACAAAGGATGGAAGAAAACATCATTATCTACAGTCCCTCCCACCTTGGGGACGTTGATAACAATAGGAGGATTGGCGGGAGCTTAAATTGCTTGAACATCGGGAAGTACTCCAGGACCAACCAACCCTTTCAAGAATGACATAATCAACTAAGCTAACACTGGGTTTATGGGAGGAATACATGTGTCTTAGCGTGCACCACTTCCTCTTGTCCTACATTCTCCTCATTCTCAACCTCGATATTATCCTCTATCTTTTCATGATGCGCAGGAGAGGTCTCATTTCTGGAAGAATTTTCAACCTGTGCTCCATCCCTAATAGGTTCCATCCTTCCTCGGCCTCTACCCCTTGCTCTTCCTCTACCCCTACCTCGACCACTACCTTTCATTGTAGTTTATTCAGTTGGAGCATTAACGGGAGCTTTGGGCCTGACGCCGTTGAATATAATATTAACCATCTGTGGATAGATGAATGAAGGAAGTTTGATACCAATTTGAATGACTAGATACCAATTGGAATCAAGTTATAGCATGAAAGGAGACAAAAGTAAATAGAAAGATTTCCTAAAGTCCTATAGCCTCCCGAAGAAAAGTACAGACATCTCTATACTGTTCCGCAAGACTCTACTATATTTGTTTTGGTACATCGAGATCAACGAACCTAGGCTCTAATACTAACTTTGTCACGACCCAGACCATTGTGATTGGCAGCCACAATAACCCTCCAGTGGGAGAACCATTTATACTAATTAGCTAACAAACTTAATCAAAATACTAAGGTATTTAAGTTACCTAAGCAAGTGAAATGCCAAGGAAAGAAATGGGGAGTTCCCATAAACTACAAAGCAATAGTCTAACAACTAAACAAATGTGGAAAATACGCCTAGAACCTGTAAGTCAACATAACAAAACAACTAAAGTTCAACCATAAGTCAAAACAAGAAGGGGTACAACCCTATACTAAACATAAGAAATCTAATGAACTAGTCTAAGTCTGAATAAGATGGACTAAACAAAAGAGAACTCAAGGCAGCCCAGAAGAACTGGCTCACCCTTGAATTCGAACGACGATCACTAATCTTCTAAGCAAGGTTTGTCAATAGCTACCTAAAGATGCCATGTACTCAACAAAGAAAGAGCAAGTGTAGTATCAGCACACAACCACAGTGTATTGGTAGGATCACACAGTTATCCCACTAAGTGCAACATACATAAGCCATTACAACATAATAATAACATGCATACACAGAACATATACAATATCAACATCACTTACGAACAACAAAACATTTCACAATTTTTAAGATATACAATTATGTCAAGTCAATGGTCCTCTCATGGAACCCAAACCCAAACTATTAGTATACCTGTTTGTGGTACTCGATCTAATGTTTATGTCGGAAGGTGGTAACCGATCCTATATTTATGTCGGAACGTGGCAACCGGCAACACTCGATCCCTTCAACAAGCAACAATCACAATCACAATGTACATTCTCACAATCATAATGTACATTCTCACAATCATACCATCAAGTCGTGATATCATGGCATACAATTATTCATTTAGTCTCATTTACGATTAGTGAAATCAACCTTACAAAATTCGCATGCACACATGCATTATAATGGAGATAGAACAAACATATATCACACAATCATGAAATCACAACCATCACCTACCTCGAACAATGCTTGAATCCCCTAAGAAACTTGATTCTTCCCTTTTTGGATTCATTCCGCTTATTCTTGGTCTACAAACAATCATAATAACATGGAAATCAATAAATAATACCTAATTACAAATAATCTTGTCAACCCTAGATCAAACCCATGATCCCTATACCAAGATTAGGGCTTTCTCCACTATAATTTCTTGATCAAAATCCTCCCCCATCGATAATTACCCGCTAGATTATGTTCTCCTGATCGGAAAATGGTTTCGGGGAGTGAAAATCTTACCTTTATCCTCAAGAATGGTTCAAAACTGTCAAGAAAACACCTGTTTTTGATCAGTAGCTCTCAAGTTCGAAAATTGTAGAATAAAATATTTTTGGGGTTTATTTCTGACTTTAAGTCGTGTCTGTCCCGCAATGGCGGTACTCACCCCGCTATAGCGGCCCCGTCATGGCTGGAATAATCTTGCCTCATTGGCTTGCATAGAACCAGTAAGTCGATTTAAGAATTCCACTCTCATTTCACAACACACCTTCATCCCATGACACTAATAAAATACTCATTCATACTAGGATCAATTCCGAGAGTTCTACTCGCCCGAATTCAATTATGTACAGTCGTAGGGGTTCCTTAACGTCTTAGCGATCTACTCATGTGATCAAATTCATAATTAGATCACCCAATTATTACCAGATTTCTCTAGACTTCAAAGACTCCGATATTGTCCAAATCTTGACTAGGTTGGAAAATTCCAAGTTACTACAAAAATGTTTTTCGACTCAAAAAATTTCCCCATTAGATTTTCTATAACAACGGAAACAAGTCGTTACAGTTTAGTCTACAAATATCCCGAGTGTTACTAATTCCTAGTGATGCGCTCAAATTATACCTCATTAAAGAAGTATAAACGATCATTATCCAGTATAGAACCGAACTTGGAGGTTGGGGTCGATCCCACAAGGAATATGGTTTAGACTTAAACTTAACTTACTATTATATTCGTTTAGTCAACGTATTTTCGAGGCAAGTAAGTAAACCGGGGGTGGGGGATTTGTGAAACAAATAATTGATTGTTGTTAAGTAACAAGTGAGCAGGATTCCATCTTTGTTGTTATCAATGAGAGAAAGTAACTAGGGTGTATGTGTTCGTGTTCCCCATATTCTCGTAATGCGGTAAACCTAGTAATAGTAATCCTTTCCTAGTGTATTACATGCAAAGTGATAAGTTATGTATCACTAATTCCTTGGTCCGGGAACTAGAGAATTTCACCCCGCACCTTGGCTCGGCTACGTGTGTATAATTTTCTAACTCTTACCTTTACCTCATACTAGACATCACATCAATGTATGGCTTAGTTTTCACCCTCGCACCAATTGTCATTAGACTATTCGATACTATCACACTAGATCTATGTTGATAATTATTTTCTTATTAACTACCTCCTTGGTCCGGCAAGTAGCAAGAAAACGAGTTATAACGTTGGCCACCGTTAAAAAGACTTCTAAACTCAAGAATTATCAATGCATGCAATACCACTATTCGAGAATTACTCAGTTACTATTCATACATTGTTAATCCCTCATGGTTCCCACAACCCTAATTGTGGATTTAGTTATTCATAGTAGCAAAAACACAACTCATATTTTTAGATCAAGAAATCATGAACTTACGTAATGAGAAAAAGAAACCCATAATCTTAACTTGAATTTCAAAGTCAAAAATCTTGAAAATGAACTTTGGGAATCAATAATTGCTAAAATTGCAAGTTAATCTCCGAAGCCAAAAACTAGAACTAAAGTAATAAGGCCTAACACTAAAAAATGAGGTTTATATGCCCTATATATAGAAAAACATGTCCCAAATAAAAAAGAAACAAAATAAGGAAATAAAGTTTTCGGACACTGTTTCGATCTACGACACTGACCTACGGTTCATAGGTCCATTCCGTGAATTGGGACTTAGGCAAATTTGAAACGCTCGAAATCTACACCTCTTAGTAACAATAGACTGCTTAGTAGGATGGACCGTGGCTCGATCCACAGTCCGTAGATCCTCCTTCGTAGATCCATACTTAGAGTTTCAAAATCAAGTACTGGACACCCTTCTCTGAATTATTTGGCGGAACTACAGGACGGCCCGTATGTCGATCTACGGTCCGTCGTTTGTAACTGTGGTTCCACACTTAAGTCAAGAATTCCCTGATTTTCGTTCAAGTCATGCCTGTCCATCTACCCCTACTATCTACGGATCATTACTGGACCTACAATTCGTAGATCACGTTCATAGATGCCCTTTTCTACACATTCTTCAGTTGTGTCACTCAACTTCCATGTCCGAACTTATTTCCTGCAAACATGATAGAAACACATTTATACCAATACAAAATGTCCCTAGACACACACAACTCTTAAGTGAGAAGTATTAAAAATAACGTAAACTCATGGTATATCAACACCTTCAACTTAGATTCGTTGTTTTTCCTTAAGCGACGTACTAAGGTTCCAAACGACACTTGTATAGAAGAAAACATTCAAGCATAAGCAATCACATGGCTTTCTATCCCAACTCCCTTTTCGAGTGCAAATCTCTTCTCTTAGACTCAACAAGCTAAATCATGTTGATCAAGAAATGACAAAAATCGACCAATAGAGACACATATACACCGTTTCACTATCACCAAGGTGCCAACTCTCCGATAATGTAATTAATCCCCTCACTTCAAACGAAATCCTTTTTTCACATCATGAATATGATTTTGATTACAAGGATTCATCCAGCACTCACTCTCAGAAGTAACTTCAAGTACAGTTAGTGTTCAATGCCATAGGCTTGCCCGTATTTTCACTCCTTAGACTCTCTAAACTAGTTGTTCGGATCACTACAAGACTTTCTTAGCTTGTAACATAGGCTTAGGGTCAGGTGTGGTACATTTGAGTACTTTTTAGTGACTTCCTGCCCTCCTTGACATTACATTACGCTTTTTACCTCTTTTTGCCCTCCTTTTGACATCCCACCTTTTTTCTTTCCCTTGACTCTTTTCAACCATGGATGTGACTTTTGATTTTGTAGCTCTTTATTTTTCACTTTCTTCTTTTTCTTGCATTCTATTCCTTTGTTTATTTTTAACCACTCTTACTCATTATCTCTTGCTTCTTTGGCACAAAGTCACATCCTCTTCCATCTTTATTTTTCTCTTTTCAACACCAAACTCTTTGCATACCCATTTTTCTTTTAGTTTCCTATTTCATAGGCACCCTCAACTTATGGATTTTCCATTAGTTGAGGTGCTCAATATCCGATGTTGGATCAGGGCCAAGATTGAGGTCACATTTGCATTAGCCACCTTCAACTTAGGCTTTTGGCCTAAGTCAAGGTGCACATGTCCAAGGAGGGACCGGGGCCAAAACACTAGATTATGGGAAGGTGAGTTAAGGGTTTAGAAATAAATGGTCGATTTCAGGCTCAAATCATTTGGATAAACGGGAACATTTATTTCATTTGGTTGTATTCTTTTAGGCAATTAGTGGACTTATTAGAACAAGGACCTATGATCACTTCCTAGCCTCTAGGGTTGATTATCTTAGCAGGACTAATCGAGCAAGTTCTAGATTGGCACAAACCTGTCTGAACAATTCAACTCTTCTCACTCACTCTTGGCATATTGTCACATTATCATATTATCAGTTAGCCAGTTCAAGTTTAGCTTAAGTCATGTGGTCAAGTTGGTTCATTATCATGTCATATTAAGAGCCAACACATTCAACTCATTCTAGCCTACAAGTTTTAGCACATATCACAATTTTTGGACAGGTATCATCTTTTTTACTCTTGATTACGCCAGCATGCTTCATTTTTTCACATGCTTCTACACATACAATCCTAACACATGTAGGTTCAACCAAAATTAAAATAGTCTCTTGGGGGAAAAGAGCACATGCAAGAAAACCCCAACAAAGGATCATGAGTTGGGTTACTCAGACTTCACCCTATCAGTCACAATCCATTTACCCCACCCCCAATGAAATAGAGTGCAATTGTCCCCAATGCACAAAAAGTAAACAGTAAAGGATTAGGTAAAGCAAACCTAAGGCGCAGAGCGCTGAAGACTTACCAACAAATGGGTGGGTTCGGTTTCTCGGTGCCCGCTGGATCAACACTTGGGCCACCCTCAATAGTGCCCACATCATCTAACACATCACCCTCAGTAGTGCTATCAACCACTCTAACTGCATCATCAATGGTGCTCACCTCATCTCTCACAACAACTATATCCTTAATGGTGGGCATAGAACTCGAGGGTCCACGATCAGTCTCATGAACCCTCTACTGGCGCACTTCCTGATAAATAATATACGCCCTTCGAGCTGCCTCAGTCTCTTGGCGCTCCCAATTTTGAGCTCAGCCAACCTAAGTATCATCAGACGCCCGATTGGAGTGTGGGCGCTTCCTAGTATGATGGGAAGAAGTAGGAGGATGCATCTCATCCCCAAATATAGCATCAAACACCATATCATCAGCCGGTACAATAAGGGCTGACTCGTCCTCAATCTCTGGAGGGGCTAGGAGGGTGTCAATATCAGTCCGGAGACTAGCCAACTCAGTCTGGAAGGCAGAGACATTTGTGGTCGGGGATGGTCGATTTAAAACTCGCAGCTCAAAAGCATCAAAATTCTAGTGTACCGCCTGAACCTTTCGGTCCATCATCTGCTCCATTTGCTCCTCCACCCTAGTCACAGACTCCTCTAACGCGCACCACATCCAAGGCCTAATGTGCTCAAGTAGGGTGGCCATCTAGGCATCCAATTTCTATACTCGAGCTAGAGGGAATACCGCACACCCTGAAGTGTAGGTGGCTCTGGAGGAGCTAGGAGCCTAACATGCGGCTAGCGAATGGGAAGTCGGAGAATCTTCAGTGGGGGTTGGAGGTGCAGGCTCATAAACTTGTATCGCTCCACATCAATCACTAAGTCCGCTCCTAGTGGGGGCACCTCAGCCTGCAACTCTCTGTATGGTGTGGCAACAGTGGCATCATCTCTAATCAAACGGATATCTAGCGTCTTTGTCGCCTAGATCAACATATCACAATGCTAGACCGGCACACCAAAATCCCTACACAACTTAAAGATGACGCAAAGAAAGGGGTAAGTGGTGGAGGCCTTGAAGGCCCTCTTGTGAATCTCCGCAATGAGTATGCGGGAGAAATCAATTTCGAACCCGGCCACTAAGGCTGCCACCATGACTGCTCGGTCCCAAGTGAGTACGTTATATGCCTGCGTGGAAGAAACCCGATTCAGTACCAACAACCAGAAGAACTTGGCCACAAAATTGAGAGTGGCCTTGTTGATGCTCAAGCTTGGGGTGGTGACCCATTTTGTGCGCTCTCCGTCTGTAGCAATGTGACAGGCTAACAAGCGCAACACAGACTGTATCTGCTTGGCATTCCTTTGAAATGCTCCGCTCCTCACGATATCCCATCTGTAGTCAAACTCGGTCGTGTTGAGTGCCCAAGTATGGGCTGGACCATAGAGGAATCGACGGATGGTGATCTCATATATATTCATAGAGAACCCACAAACTAGTGTCGCAGTGAGTGGAGGTTGTGTGGTGGGCTTGACCCGTCTGTCAATAAACCTTCGGAGGGTGGCTACATATGAAGCGTAGAACTCCCTCACGATCTCCTCACTATAAGAACCTAGCCTCCGGGCCATCCACTCACACCAGTGTTTCTTGAAATGCTCCTGAATAGTGGGTTTGATGTGCAAGCTACTCGTAAGAACCTGACGCTCCTTAGAGACTATACGTAGTGGCCTCTCCTTTTCAGTGATCATCCTATCATCCCGATATATCTGCTAGTGACCAGATACGCACAACCTATTTGGCTCCTCTTCAATTGTAGTCAAATCTGTATTTGGTGGCACTGGAATGCTCCCCTAACAAGTGACCTAATCAGAAGCGGCTGCCCTACCAAGTGAACTCGACACTGATGCGGAGCCGGAAGTAGAGACTGACTCAGAGCCAGAAGCAGACCTAGCCGGTGATTCGATTAGTATATCCTTCTCATCAGACTGGGATTTAGAGATTACGTCGGGAACCACCTGCTTGGATTGTTTTTGGGTAGTTTGGGGTACTGTGGGGGATGTCCTTCTAGTGGGGGGTTCATATGTGGGGTCATTCTCCGCATCAGTATCTTCATCAATTAGTGTTCAAGTTGGTTCCGTTGGACCTACCCTTTGCAGCGACGACTGGAGCTTTGTTTGTAGCCATGGTACCTGTGGAAGCATAGTTAGCACTTAAATAAACTAATAACACACAAAAAAAAATTAGAACAATGAACGAACCAAAAGAAAAACTAAATTTTTTTGGCTTCAGTGGCCACCTACGGTGGGTACCTATTATCCGTGGATCCCCTTCTTAGTTCAGAAGTCCCAAAACTTTAGGCTCTGATGGGAACCACGGATGTGTAGATTTACCTACGGACCATAGTCCACCTCCGTGGTTCCACACTTAGTGGAATTGCTATGTGCCACAGACACGGACCTGATCTACGGCCCGTAGACGAGGTCTCGTAGATCAATTTTGTGCCAAGTATCTGACATGCCTCATGTTTAAACAAATTTTCGACAATTTCAATAATTCATCTTAAGTCTAAGCATGCATTTCAACAGAATTTATGATAGTTTGTCATCCCTAGGGCTCCAATTACTTATTTTTCAACATGTATTGCATACAAAACTAGGAACTCTTAGTCGAAACTTTCATGTAGACCATTTTTACTGAGTTATTCGATTACTAAGACTACACAACCACATTTTATCATCCCATGGGTGTTTCTATCATTAGTTGAACAAGCAATTGCATAAAAAAACAACCCAAGGTCAAGACCACTTCGTGACTTCATGTATGGAACAATGAATACCTAAATTCAAAGTTAAAGTGAAGTAAGTTACCTTACAAGTATCAAAAGTGGGTGATTGTGTTATAACAATGAACTTCTTAGATCTTTTGCTAGGCTTTCGACGCCGAACCCGAACACTGGACACTATGCAAAATGGGGAATGATGGAATTTGGGAGAGAGGAAATTGATTTGGGAATTTGAGGAAATCGAAGGGGAGTGATTTGTGGGATGTGGGTGTAATATGGAGTGATTTTGGGAGAGGAAGGGGTTTAAAACAGTTGGGAAGGAAGTTTGAATGTAGGGGATGAATATAAAATTGTAGAGTTATATTTAAAAGTTGTTCGGGTCGGGTCAGGCAAACCCTAGGTTTAGACCTACGAAACCCGCTCGACGGGCCATGGGTCAACACTTAGAAAAATTAAGGGGACTTACTTGGGATCTACGAACACCATTCACGGTCCGTGGATTGACCTACGGACGGTCGATAGGGTCCGTAGACCTCTGCACTAGACATTTTCTTTAGATTTTGCTTTTCGTCCCTACACATGTAGCAACTGTTAGGCCTTTCTTTTTACATTTTCTGGACACTTTTTAGACACGGACCCTATGATATACCTAGCCAACACTAAAATAAATAAAAAATCACCTACCTAACGGAATACAAAAAAGCAATTAAAGAAATAAAACTACCGAACCGAAAAGAAAAACCTATAGTTTGCTAGATTGCACATCTTGGGTTGCCTCCCAAGAAGCGCTTGATTTAATGTTCTGGGACGACGCAGGCCTCTTGATTACTCAGACTTCATCAAGATAGTATGCCTCAACCACTTCTTGCACATTCTCCGCTTCCCCATATGGACCTTCATCTTTTGCCCATTTACCTTAATCCTTGTTCCCTCACTGTTTTCGAGCTCGACCGCTCCATATGGAGCACTTGCATGTCTAAGAATGGCATGGTCCACTTGGACTTGAGCTTTCCCGGAAACAAGCGCACCCTTTAGTTGAATAGAAGCACAAGATCACCCATGAAAAATTCTCGCTTTTCAATCCTTCTAGCAGGATAATTCTTCATCCTCTCCTGGTACAAGGCTGAACTTTCATAAGCTCTTAGGCGGAACTCATCAAGCACATTCAAGTAACTCATTCTCTGTTGGACACTTCAACTTGCCCACTAGACTGCGGATGGTAATAAGTGGTCACATTGTGGCGGATGCCATATTTCTCAAGTAGCACTTTGAACAACTTATTACAAAAGTGGGAACCTCCATCTCTGATAATTGCCCTAGGTGTACCAAATCTGGAGAAGATATTCTTTTTTAGGAATGCGGTGACACTTTTACCTTCTTTGTTGGAAAGCACAATTGCTTCTACCAATTTGAAACATAATCAACCACAACAAAAATATACTTCATCCCGTGTGAACTCAGAAATGGACACATAAAATCAATGCCCCACACATCAAACAACTCTATCACCAATCTCAGATTCATAGGAAGCTCTTGCCTCTTTGAAATTCTTCCTTCTCTTTGGCACCTGTCACACGATTTGGTGAAACCATGAGCATCTTGGTGGATGGTAGGCTAGTAATACCCACACTGCAAAATTTTATGCACAGTTCGAATACCACTGTGATTCCCACTAACAGGCGATGAGTGACATACCTCTAGTATACTCAACATCTCGACTTTGGGTACACATGGACGAATAATCCCATCAGCACAACTATGGTACAAGTAAGGCTCATCCCAAAAGAACTTCTTCACACCATGCATTAAAATTTCCTTTGGTGAAAAGACAAATTCGATGGCACTAGATCACTTGCCAAGTAGTTAGCAAAGTCTGCGAACCAAGGAATCAGATCATAAGAAGCAGCCAATATATGTTCATCTGGAAAAACATCATTGATTTCAGCCCTATCACCAAGCTTGAGCATAACTTCTTCCTCCAATTTGGACAAGTGATCGGCAACCTGATTTTCAGTCCCATTTCGATCTTTCACCACGAAGTCAAACTCTTGCAGCAACAACACCCATGTAATCAACCTTCGTTTTGCATCCTTCTTATCCATCAAATATCTCAATGCAGAATGGTCAGTATGCACTATGAATTTAGTACCAAGCAAGTAGGATCGAAATTTCTCGAATGTGAAAACCACCGCAAGAAGCTCATGTTCAGTCACTGTATAATTCTTTTGGGCCACATTTAGAGATTTGTTGGCATAGTAAATAGGATGAACAATCGTCTCTTACCTCTATCCCAATACCACACAAAGCACCACACCATTCACATCACACATTACCTCAAATGATTGCCCCCAATCCGGTGAAATAATGGTAGGTGCGGAAACTAGCTTTCCTTCAATTCTCCAAATGCTCTCAGACAAGCATCATCAAAATCAAACTTATACTCCTTTTTGAGCAGTTTGCACAATGGATGTGCAATTTTGGAGATATATTTGATGAACCTCCTATAGAAACCTGCATGCCTAAGAAAACTTCTAAAACCTTTAACAGAGATAGGTGGTGGAAGTTTTTCTATTACCTCCACTTTCGCTCTATCAACCTCAATACCCTTCTTAGAAATTTGATGACCCAGAACTATCCCCTCTTTCACCATGAAGTGGCATTTTCCCCAATTTGGCACAAGATTGCACTCTTCACGCCGTTTCAGTACTTCGGCCAAATGGCTAAACAACGATAAAAAAAATCACCTACCACAGAGAAATCATATATAAATACCTCAATAGTGTCCACCACCATATTAAAAAATATCGGCACATACAACACTGGAACATCGCTGGACCATTACACAACCCTAATGGCATCCGTTTGAAGGCGAAAGTCCCATAAGGGCAAGTGAATGTGGTCTTCTCTTGGTCTTCAAGAGATATGGAAATCTGATTGTACCCCGAATAACCATCAAGAAATCAATACCAACCCTTTCTAGCAAGTCGGTCCAACATTTGATCCATGAACGACATAGGGAAGTGGTCATTTTTTGTCCAAGCATTAAATTTGCAGTAGTCCATGCGAACCCTCCATCCAGTCATGGGTCACATCGGAACAAGCTCTCTCTCATTAGGTACCACAGTAATCCCATATTTCTTGGGCATACACTAAACAAGACACACCCAACTACTATTTGCAATTGGATAAATTACTTCAGCATCCAACTATTTAATGATTTCCTTCTTAACTACCTCTTGCATAGGCGGATTAAGCTTCCTCTGGTGCTCAATACTAGGCTTGTGATCCGGCATGAGTTGGATTTTATGAGAACAAAGGCCAGGAGGAATCCCAATAATGTCCGCAATCGTCAACCCAATAGCACACTTGAACCTTTTCAACACGGAAACCAAAGCCTCAACTTGTGCCACATTCAAATCTGCAGCACTGATGACTGGTAAAGTACCATCTCTTCCTAGGAATACATACCTCAAATGTGATGATAAAGCCTTAAGGTCCAATTTCGGAGCCTCTTCAATAGATGGTCTTGCAGGTGGAGAGTCGCGATACTTCATGTCTAACTCAAATTTCTTTGGTTTTGAATGGAATTCGAACCTATTAAATGCGGCGAGCAATTCATCATAGTCTTCAATCCTATCACCCTCAAAGTTCATCATTACCGCTGCTAGTGCATCAACGCCCAACCTCTCTTCAATAGACACCTCAGAAATACTCTTTACAATATGCGTCACCACAGATATTGAAAGTTTCCTCTTCATTATTCAATTTGAATTTCATCAGCCCCTTTTCCATATCGACCAACGCACACCTAATGGCAAGGAATGGTCTCCTAAGAATGATGGGAACCTCAAAATCAACCTCACAGTCAAGAATCACAAAATCCGTAGGAAAGATAAATGACTCCACTTTCACAAGCACATAGTAGAGAACGCCAATAGGCTTCTTCACAGTTCTATTGGCCAGAGTAGTCGTATCACAGTCGGTTTTTGAGTCCCTAAACCCAGCTTCTTGTAAATAGACAATGGCATAATATTGATACTCACATCCAAATCGCACAACGCTTTCGCAAAATGTAGCAATTCGATGGTACAAGGAATAGTGACGACACCAGGATCTTTCTTCTTCTGTACAAGGGACCTTGTTGCAATAGCACTACAATGTTGTAACTTATCATCATCTTCAAAAGTGATGGCCCACTTCTTAGTCACCAAGTCATTCATAAACTTTGCATACCCAGGTATTTGCTCCAAAGCTTCTATCAACAGCACATTGATGGAAAGTTGCTTCAATATACTAGTAACTTTTGATATTTCCCTTCTTCAGTTCTCTTCACTAAACTCTGTAGGAAGGGAGGTGGAGGTCTATGCATGGGGATAACTTCATGGGTTATCTCTACTTCCTTCTCTGTAGCATTCTCGGACTATCTTGTAACCTCAATCATATCATCATCTTTACTTGGTTCAACTTCAACCTCAGACGGCATAGGTGGATCAATGGTCTGCTCACCTCCTCGAGTTGTGACTGCCATACAATACCCATCATTTTTCATATTTTAGATGGTGTTGCTAGAAAGTGTGCCAGGTTGACGTGGGTTTACTGTAGTCGACAACTGATTAAAATGCTGCTCAAAATACTTGATTGACACTGCATGGGCATCACCTTTTTGACCAATACCAAACAAGTCATTTCGCATCTCCTTCACATTTTCATCAGTCGAATCAAGCATCTTTATCATCTTCTGCATCATATCCTCAATACGTGAGATGTTGCCTCCATCTTCCCTATTACAAGATACCTGATTTTTAGGGCGAACATAAGGCCCAACCCTATCATTTCTGTTTCCATAGTTATTTCGGTTACAGTTGTTATTGCGATTGTAGTTCACATCCCTGACATATTGACCTTCTCAGTTGTAGTTGCCATAGTTCTGACCTTGGTTATCTTGACATTGGCGCCAATTATCCGTATTGGAACCTTGGGCGTTGGCTCGAAAACCCCCTGTCTGATCATTCACCGCATAAGTATCCTTTTCAAAGTAACACTCCTCAACCGGTGGTGGATCTATAGTCAAATAATTCACAGCATTTATCTTTTCAATACTTCCGCTCACATGCTTCAACACCAACCCCAGTTCGGTCCTTATTTGAGCCATCTCCTTATGAATATCATCGGTAGATTGATTAGTTGTAGCTTGAACTGTAAACATGTTTCTCCCAGTATCTAACTTTCTAGTGCTCCAAGATTTATTGTTTCGGGAAATCTTCTCCAGTTTCTTAGCAATCTCCTCAAAAGTCCACTCACCATATGATCCTCCTGCAATAGTATCAAGCACCACCTTACTATTGTCATCCTGACCTTAGTAGAAGTATTCCTTTAGCGACTCGTCATTAATGCGGTGATTCAGGACACCTCTTATGAATGCAGTTAACTTGTCCCAAGAACTACTTACAGACTCTCTAGATAGTGCTATGAAGTTGTTGAGTTAATCTTTGTGGTTCAGCTTCTTTGACACTGGAAAGTATTTTCACAAGAACACATCACGTAATTATTCCCATGTGTAGATTGAGTTATAAGGAAACTTAGTAAACCATACAGTAGCATCATGATTCAGTGATAGAGGGAAGACTGTCAACACAATGACATCCATGTCTAACTCCGGTCGACCCACGAAACTCTTGCAAACACTTCTCAACTTGATTCCGTGTACTTGGCATACACTAGAGTAGGAACCTGAGAAAAACAAAAACAAAACAAAAAGTAAAATTAGTAAATAATTAACTAAAGTTCAATAATTTAGTTAAACTTAATCTAAAAGCTTTATTCCGCGACAGAGGCGCCAAAATTTGAAACGCTCAAATTACACTTCCCTAAAGAAGTATAAGCAATCGTTAATAAGTGAAGAACCCAACTTAGAGGTTGGGGTCGATCCCATGAGGAATATGGTTTACACTAAAACTTAAATTACTAATATATTCATTTAGTCAATGTAATTCCGAGGCAAGTAACTAAACGGGAGGATTAGTGAAACAAATAATTGATTGTTGTTAAGTAATATTTGAGCAGGATTCGAACTTTGTTGTTATCAATGAGAGAAAGTAACTAGGGTGTAGGTGTTCCCCATAAGCTTATAACGCGGTAATCCTAGTAATAGCAATCCTTTCCTAGTGTATTACATGCAAAGTGATAAGTTAGGTATCTCTAATTCCTTGGTCCGGCAACTAGAAAATTTCACCCTACACCTTGGTCCGGCTACGTGTGTCTAATTTACTAACCCTTACCTTTACCCCATATTAGAAATTTCATCAATGTATGGCTTAGTTTTCACCCTCGCACCAATTGACATTAGACTCTTAAATAGTATCACACTAAATCTATGTTGTTAATTTTTTTCTTATTAACTACCTCCTTGGTCCGACAAGTAGCAACAAGGCGAGTTCTAACGTTGGCCACCGCTAAAAATACTTCTAACCGAAAGAATTATCAATGCATGCAATAAAACTATTCGAGAATTACTTAGTTACTATTCATACATTGTTAATGGCTCATGGTTCCCACAACCCAAGTTGTGGATTTAGTTACTCATAGTAGCAACAACACAATTCATATTTTTAGATGAAGAAATCATGAATTTACGTATTGAGAAGAAGAAATCCAAAATCTCAACTTCAATGTCAAAGTCAAAAATCTTCAAAACGAACTTAGGAAATCAAGAATTGCTAAAATTGCAAGACTAGAACTAAAGTAATAAGGTATAACCCCCAAATATGAGGTTTACATGCCCTATATATATAGAAAAACATGTCCCAAATAAAAAGGAAACGAAATAAGGAAATAAAGTTTTTGGATGCGGTTTTAATCTACGACACTGACCTACGGACAGTGGACTGACCTACAGTCCGTAAGCCCCTTCCGTGGTTTGGGACTTAGGAAAATTTCCAAAGCTCAAAATCTCCACCTCTCAGTAACAATCGATGGCTTAGCAGGATGGACCGTGGTCCGATCCACGGTCCATAGATCCTCCTCCGTAGCTCCATACTTACACTTTGAAAATCAACAACTGCAACCCCCTTCTCTGAATCATTTGACAGAACTGCAGGACAGCCTGTAGGTGGATCTACGATCCGTCGTTTGTAACCGTGGTTCCACAGTTGGACAAGAATTCCCTGATATTCCTTCAAGACATGCCTGTCCATGTACACCTACTACCTACGGACTGTGACTAGACCTACGGTCTGTAGATCATGTCCATAAATGCCCTTTTGTAAACATTCTTCAGTTGTGTCTCTCATCTTCCATGTCTGAACTTATTTCCTACAAATATGACAAAAATACATTAATACAAATACAGAATGGCCCTAGACAAACACAACTCTTAACTGAGATGTATTAAAAATATCGTAAACTCACGGTATATCACCTAGCAACACTGTCCAAAATTTGAAGAATGATGGTCATTGCAAGGTAGTCACAACTCAAGTAGGGAAGGAGACTGTAGACCCTTCTATGCCGAATGGAGTGAAAGTGAAAAGGTACATGTAGAGGACAAAGTTGAGATAGTTAAGGATCCTAATGATCAAAATGTGAAGGAAACCGAGGTGATTCAAAAGATTATCCTATGCCAAGACCTCCACCTCCTTTCCCACAAAGGTTGGTAAAGAAGATAAAAGAAGGAAAATATGGCAGGTTTATACCTATGCTGAAGCAGTTGTCCATAAATGGTCCTTTGATTGAGGCACTTGAGTAAATGTCGAGTTATGCAAAATTAATGAAGGATTTGGTGACTAAGAAGCGGACTGTAAATTTTGAAGATGATGATAAGCTCCATCATTGTAGTGCTATTGCTACAAGGTTGTTGGTGCAAAAGAAAGAGGACCCTTGAGCTTTCACAATCCCTTGTACGATTGGTATGTTTCACTTTGCCAAAGCTCTATGTGACTAGGGTGCTAGCAACAATTTGATGTCGCTATATTTATACAAAGAGTTGCCTTAGGAGACAACCAACTGCAATGTGGCTACTCATGGAAGACCGAACTATGAAGAGACCAATTGGGGTGCCACAAGAAGTCCTTGTGAAAGTTGACTCATTCATATTTCTATGGACTTTGTTGTATTGAGTTTTATAAATATTAGCATTTTTATAGAACTTTAGTTTTTATTTATTTTTCGAGATTAGCTAGACTAGGGAAGAATAGGGTCCATGTCCAAATAAAAGAGTCAACAAAATATAAAAAGGAAGCCTTGATGTTTGCTACTTGTGAAGAAAACAAAGAAAAGTCCTCAAAATATTTGTTGGTGCAATGGTCTACTATTCCCATATATTGTTCG
The DNA here is from genome assembly GCA_029582585.1 of Solanum bukasovii. Classification (NCBI taxonomy): domain Eukaryota; kingdom Viridiplantae; phylum Streptophyta; class Magnoliopsida; order Solanales; family Solanaceae; genus Solanum; species Solanum bukasovii. The sequence continues at coordinate 78,356 of JAJOOI010014102.1, forward strand.
TCGTTCAATCGACGGATAGTAGATGGCATCCATAGATCCCAATTATGTTTTAAAGTTCCCCTATGTGTCAGGGAGGACTACCGAACCCATCGACAGACAATCGATTGACTCACGGACCATCGATGGGATTTTGTGGTTCCAAGTTAGGGTTGATAGTTGACCCGACCCACGATTAAAATTCAAATAAAACCCTTCATTCTAAATACATTACCCCTTTCCACTCTAATTTCCAATCGTTACAAATGGTTTTTCCTCCCATAACACACCTCTTCAGTTACACTAACACCCCTTTAGATCCCATACTACTCCTATATAATCCATCTGCCCCACTTTTCTTTCCACTTCTTCCATTTTCTTTCATATCCCAAATTTTCTTTCCATCAAAAGCACAAGTTGTGGGCTCGATGTCATTAATTACTAGGATCTAAAGGAATCAGTAGTAACACACTCACCAACGTTCAAACCACTTATAAGGTAATTGATTTCAAAAGTTGATCTATTCGTTGTTTAGTTGAAATCAGAAAGTTGCATTTGAACTTGGGTTTGATTTTTCTGTTAGAGTTAGTTAATGTAATTCGAAATTATTGGGACGATGATGTTGTGAGTGTGTTGAATAATTTGAATGAACCATGTGAATTTATGTGTAGTTGGGTTCTTAACTTAGGGTTTCAATTAAATTTGATTGTAAGCATGAATTCTATTTTTGGAACTGTAGGGATGATAGAATATCATGTTAAATATGCTGAAATGCAAGTTCTAGGCATAGCGTGAACGTTTAGTTTTTAATTTGACACTATTGCATGCAAAGTGGAACAAAAGTTGCACCCAGTCCTGGTCGACGACCATGACCGACACACCATGGGGCAACCTATGGACCATAGGTCTAGGTCCATGTATTCTGTGCAAAATTTTGTAGCCTATGTTATGAACCACGGGATGGATTATGGTCGGTCGCTCAATCGATGGACCTTTCTACTAGGCAGTGGTTCCAATTTAAGAGACCCAAAATTTGGATTCCTGACCTACGGTGGGCACTGACGTTCTGTCGTTCAATCGATAGTCTGTAGGTCCCAAAAATAGCTACCGCCCCAATTTTTTTCTAGGTTTAATTTTTGTTCTAAATTTGTTTTTAGGGTGTTTCGATATCTTTGGGTACTAACAAGTCCCTTACAGGTGTGTCATGGCGCCCAAGAGGGTTAACACGTCCCAATGACAAGGGAAATCGAAGTCTGTGGCTTATTTCCATCAGTTGATGGAGGAGTCGAGCGGCGAGTAATATGCACCTGAGCATACTAGAGGTTCCCCAACGGTGTCCCTGTCCACGAGCCACCAAAGTAGGCATATGGTAGTGTCCGATGAGGAGATCTCATCAAGTCACGAAGTTACCCCCTAGTCTAAGGAGGGAGTCAGTTTTATGGAGAGTCGTAATCTAGCTCAGAGAGAAATTCGGTTCCAGCTCCAACACTACATCAGCCTCAGCCTCTGAGGCCACTAGTACTAATGAAGTACATGTACCCCTTCGCATACCAGTTGATCAAGTCCTCTTAATCACTGGGCCTAAAGGGTGGTGCGCCCCTAAGATGTACCAAATCTTTGAGGATGGGATGTATATTAATGAAAACCTAAAACATGCCCGCACTATTATTGAGGAGCACCGAGTTGTTACTGGGAGCCTCCACATTGTGCCTACTATTGATGAGCTTTAAAAGAAGCCCAGATGTGAATGGATGGTGAAGATCCCAGGCAAGAATAGCAAGGAAATGGTACGGGAGTTTTATGATTCCTACGCAGCCACCGGGTAGAGCACTATGTCACCACAAGCTAAGACATTATCTTTACCGCCTCTACATGCCACATTGGTGCGGGGGTTCTCTGTAGACATTTCAAAGACTACAATCTACCATTTTACTGAGTAATACAATAGAGTACGACTATAGGACGGATACTTCACTAAGTAGGGCTTTCAAGTAGGACACTGTGTAGTGCGAGTGTTTATTGAAATGGATGTCCCTTACCATTGGAGACGATGGAGAGGGAACTACATGGGTGTGCGACATGACATTGCCTATCCGAAAGGCAACCTTGAGCTTCGCAGTGAAATTCTTTGGTCCATCGTACGGACTAGGTTGCCCCCTACATAGGCAGACAACGTGATGACTTGGGATAAAGCAGTGCTGCTAGCAACTATTATAGCACAATTGGAGATTGACTTGTCCCGCATTCTGATTGCGGAGATACATGAGAGGGTGTTCCGGAAGACTACCACTATGCCTTTTCCCTGTCTCATTTTCCAGCTATGTAAAGAGGCTACAGTGCCTGTGTAGCATTCTGACAGACTGGCTGAGGCGACGAAGTCTGTTGATGTCAACCTCATTAGAGATGATGCTAACCTTACAGCCCAGAGGAAAGGTATACAAATTGGCATACCTCATATAAATGATAATACTACTATTGATAGTGAGCATGATGATCATGAATCTATTCCTGCTGCCACTACAGAGCCCGATGTGCAGGCCCCTCTCTTCACCTCCTCAGGACATGTTGCGAGCACACCTCGTGTTCCCACCCCGTCTGAATTTTCTTTGTTACATCTGGCTTGAGTCTAGAAGCTTGAGACTAAGATGGCGAGTCTTTTGCAGCATATGTGGCCATGTATAAATAAGTGTCTAGAGGAGTTAGTTGTAAAGAAGAAGATTCGGGAAATGCATCCGCGAATAGACGCTTTTGAGCTCAATATTAGGGAGAGTCCCTAGGTTGGGCCTACTGTTGATCTCACCACTATCTAGATGGAGTTGTCTAGACTCTGTGTAGATGTTGATGCCCTTGATGCTGCTGAGGCTTCCCTAGAGCCCACACCTGAGGTAGAGGCAGATGGTTTGGTGTTGAGTGCAATATTTGGTGATGAGATGTCGGCAATTGAACCTCCATGTGCAGCTAGTATGAGCACCCGCTCTTCTGAGCCTACTAGTGACATCGATTAGTCCGAACCGTCTAAGAAAGAGAGCGACAATAGTTATAGGTGGCGCAGTGACTGTTTGTATTTCAGGAGGAGTTGCGGCAGCGGAGAGCCCGTGAGATGGCTGGAGGTTCATCCTATTCTAGGGGTACTACTAATGGTGCTCCCACTACTGTTAAGGGCATCACTTTTGATGATTCAGCGGGTTTTGAGAAACTGGACCTACCTGTTTCTTGATAGGTCTTCAGCGCTTATGTACCACAATTTTCTTCACCCTTTGTTTTACATTTTCTTGTGCATTGAGAAATGTTGCACCATATTTCTCTAGGGGTGGGGTAAATGTATTGTGAGTGTTAGGGTGAAGCTTGAGTAACCCAAACACAACCCTTCCTTAGGGTGTCTTTTTCCCCTAATGGACTATTTTACAGTTCTTTTCAACCAACTTGTTTAGGAAACTATATGTAGAAATAGCTAAATATGAAAGCATGATCGCATAAGAACATTAAATCGATAGCCCTCCAAAGTTGTTGTTGTGCTATATCTGTGAACTTGACAACGTCGAACGTGTTAGATCTTAATACGACATGATAAAACTTGATGTGATATCATAACTTAAGTTGTAACTTGAACCAGATGCACTATTAATTTGATAGCTTAAACAATGTGCTATATGTGTGTGAGCTTAGTGCATATTCATATAGTATGTGCCAATCTAGATGTTACCCCGTTAGTCTTGTTAAGGTGATATGGATTGGATTTTAGGAAATGATCATAGGCTGTTGTTACTAGTGAGTCCACTTAAACCTAAAAGCAACCAACCAACAATAAATAGATGCTCCCTTTGATCCAAATGTTTGAGCTTAACGAATACCATTTCTTTCTAAACACCCAATTCACCTTCCCAAAAAACTATTTTCGCCCTGGTCCCTCCTTGGGCATGCGTACCTCAACTCAGGCTAAAAGTCTACGTTGAGGGTGGCTACTTTAGAAGTTACCAAAATCTTAGCTCTGTTCCTTAGAAAAAAAATTGTGCACCTCAAATCATGCAAAATACATAAGTTGACGGTGGCTATGGTGAAGTAAAATTGAAAAAGGGTATGAAAAGAGTTGTCCGTAGAAAAAGAATATAATAAGCAAAAAAGGTAGTGAATGATGTGACTAAATAAAAAAATAAATAAAGAAAGAAAACACTTGGAGAATAGGATGCAGAAAAAGATTGATTGAACAATGACAAGTCACAGTTACAACATCATCTAAACGAAATGTAAAAAGAAGAGAAGAAAAGCAAGAAAATATGAATTGGTTGTAAAAGCGATAAATTAGCCAATGTAATGTCAAGGAGGGTGGAAAATTCACCAAGTATTCAAATGTACCACACCTAACCCCGAGTCTATGCTACAAGCTAAGCAAGTCCTATAGTGATCCCAAGTAACTAGTTCAGAGAGTCAAAATAGATAAAAAAAAGTGCAAGCCTATGGTATTGAGCACTAACTGTACGTTAATTGAATTCTTAGTGTTAGTAAATATTGAGTCCCTAATTAAAACAACACATCTTGTGACGACTCGGAAAATGATAGGTTAAGCAAGAGCCTATGACTTTGTGTTGACTTTATAATGAGGTTCTATGAGGGGTTTTTATGTAATTTCATTTTAATTGTGTTACATCCGACAATTTAAAATGAATATGAAGAAGCTTGAAATTGGAAGTAATCACTTTTGGAAAAAGTTCA